>JAANSQ010000572.1:0-21847 GCA_036850885.1 Lepidocyrtinus dapeste
CAATGACTCCCTCAAAACTTACTAAAGTCCCGAATAAATGGAAACAATCTACGCCTAGTACAATACCTGTGCTGTTATGGCAAATGTTTTTTTTTAATTATGTCAATTTTCTTGCGATAGATGAACTACAAATGTAGCTAAGTTTTTAAAACCTGTAAAGTTTCAACCGAGACTTCAGTTGTCCTTTGTCATCATCAGGGAGCATGTCATTAGTAAAATTACCAGCAAACTCACAGCTCACACAGAAATTTAATATTTGGATTAATCGAAATCAGAATCGAAAGTTTGAACTGCCACTGTATTTCAATAAATAATGTTTTATCGCGTTGTATATTCGAACAAACAGTAAGTATTTTATTTACACTAATCGCTGCAACTAGCGTGGAATCTGACTGTTCGAGGTGGTAAAATGTTTGGCAGTGGTTATTGTAATCGGATCCTAGGGTAAATCAAGCTTTTAGCCGCATCAAATTGATGACACGACTTGAAACTTCAAGATTTTTAAACAAAAACAAAAAAATGAAAGCACTTCAAGTGGAACATCACATCTTTATGTAGTTGTGAGTGACGCTTGGCACAAAAATCTTCCTCCTCCTACTGATTTAGAAATCGTAGGAAACTGGGGAAAAATTAAAACATGTTCCTAGTATTAAACCTCTATACTCGTTGTTGGCCCGAAATGAAACTTTTTTACTGATATGCAAGTCAGCTAAAAAGAAAAAGCATTGTGACAGAAGTCCCTGTCATATTCAAGAAATGAATGAAACTAGCCCGTTTTTACCACAGATTACTAGAATTTTCATTACCATTTTTCAAAATATATAAATAGCATTAGTTTTACCTAACCAATTATTAACTTCAGTCCTGCCTTTAGAAAATTAACAAAAAGATTTTGTGCACCTATGGAGCAAGTTTTTGAAACCACACAATGATATCTTTCCACATCTGAAATTCGCAATGCATACTTAATAAAATCCATGCAAACTAGTTTTAAACAATTGTGCAGCTCAAATCGAACGCAAAATTAGAGAATGAATGCCTGAATTGATGTACTGATAGTAAAATTTGCCAATCATTAGAAGAATAAACACGGGTCAGTATTATTACTGATTCCAATTAGTATAATAAACAGTTCCTACGGTTGTCTCATTTACATAAATCTGGTTAAACTTCTCCGTTAACTACAAGTCAGGCCGACCTCAAGGAGAAGAACAATTGTATTCAACCAATAAATAATTCAAAATTATAACCTGAATTCCCCTCATGCCAGAAATCATAAATTTTATCATTTCATTCAATTGCCAGTGCAATTTAAAGAAAATGAACGCTTAGGCTCGTATTACAGATGCATACTTATTGTTACCATTTATTTATTTCAACCCTTAAAAATCACAATTATGCTAATCTAGCCTCTATACGATCGTAAAATGAAACTCTGATTTACATAATGTTTATGAAGCTAAAATCAACATTTTTTGGAAAACTGGTAAATTCAATTCAACTTCGTGTCAAAAGGAGCAGAGACAATTGGGCTTACCTTCGAGTCTTTGCTATCTAGCAGCAAAGTTTGCTTTTAAATTGAGTTCGAGCAGATAGTATTTTCCTGTGGTATTTATATTTTATAGTTTACTAGGAGCAAGAAAATTTTAGTCCAAGACGTCGAAAAATTAATTATGCTTAGAATAATATGCGTTTCCCAAAGTAACAACAAAAGAACATTGGGATTTAATTTAAATTGTCACCAAAATCTTTTCATATTTTCATCGGCTACTCAATCCAAATACAAAAAGGAATACTGAGGAAATCAAGCGTATGAATCGGACTGACAGAACTCGGCTCGGCTTGGCGCTCGGTTCTCGATCCATGTCTTCAAAAAGTAATCTAATTCCAACTTTTTCATTTTTTAAATCTTAATTGAAATTATGATTTAATGAAGGAAACCAATTTATCCTTCACAAGCTAAACGTCATCATCATTCTGTATGTCTAAGGGCTCATCAATCGAACTAGAAAGTTTAGGAAACCTTCAACTTGTGAGGAACTATTTACAGTAAAATGTTTAGATGATGTTTGGATCCTAAAGCCAACTTTGAATAATGGCATATCAAAACAAGAGAGGGTTGCGCCATAAAAGTCAACTTGAATGAGACACAAGGAATTTTATTTGTTTCTTAAATGGCCTCCTACTCTGCAACCAGTTCTTTCAAGCATTTGCATTAGGGAAAGAGTAATGGATATCAAACCGAGAACTAGATAGATTGCAAATAAAAACTCTAGTGATATGGACAAATATCAATGTTTATTCTCCAACCCGTTCATTTTTCAGCCAGGTCACTGCTACTGTCTGATACAAGTTTGACAATGACAACTACAGTTACACAGCGCTCCTGTATCACTTTGGCAAGAACAAATGCTTTGCAATCATAAACGCACAGATTTTTCCGTAGACTATCTTTGAATCATTCCTGAAGAAAAAAAATAATACGTAGTTCTAAAACCTACGGTCTCAGTTATTTTTGTCATGATTACGAATTGCTCAATCGTTCACATCGTGGCAAAAAAAAATTGACAGGCACGATAGAAGTCATAACTCTGCAATTTTGTCGTACTTTAGCCAATCCCTGAGCTTTTTTATACGTGCTTATTAAATAAATATACCTCTCTATTTATTTGGTGCAAAATGTATAATATGAATGTCTGTGAGAAAATTACAAGCTTGAAATGGTTTTCTTTGCGACATCAAATTAACTTAACCATATTTATGAAAAAGCCACGTTATATTCACTTATATGCTTCTATTTAGAACTTTCAACCGGTAAAAATGAAATTTATTAATTCCACCGATACGTTTTGATACTTTATGTAATCATCATAATACCAATTTGTGTTATAAAAATCTAATCTTGAAACTGCAGAAATCAGAACGGTTTTGGATTAGGGTTCGCATGTGGCCAAACTGTTAATTGATCACAACTACATCAAGGATTCCTGAGGATTTCTCCTGAGGCAATGGAATCGATCGTTATCAAAAAAAAATGATCTTCCATCGCCTATTTTGATTGTAGATTCACATTAGATACATGATAGCAAAATTTTTAGAGGCAAGTCGACTTGTTAGTTTCAGAAAAACAGTAGGAGCAATCATTTACTGTAAACCTATTGGATTAACCTTACTGCCCAAATGTTGGTACAGCAGTGATGATTTCCTGAGTAATCAAAAACATTCTAAAGTAGGTAGGTTAGACACCTACGCGTATTTCCTGAAACTCTATATACTTCCCTAATGTCTCAACGTTAGCGCTAAGCAAATATGGTAAAAAAATGAGATATCCATAATGAATTAAACAAAATTCGTACATTATGAGTTGGCCCACAGATTAATAAAAATGCAAAGTTCGTTCATTAAGGAAGGGATAGTTCTTTTTAATTTCATCGCTCCTTCCTTTTTAAATATGAAAGGAGGTGATGATTGTGTACCACTTTAAAATCATCGTAGTTAAGCAAGTACATAATTTTACCTTTAACTAGTACTACTCAAGCCTGTCACCAATATATAGAGCGTTATATTATATTATAAATAAATTTGACAAGGCAGCAGATGCATTCATGTAAGGACAAGTAGGTAAGTAAATTTACAAAATAAAAGTATACGCTTTTGCAACAGAACAAATTAAATAGAACACGACCACAACGATTTCTAACAGATGCATTGAAAATAAGAGGAGATCTACTCAAATTAAGGTATAGATCTTGAAATGTTTTGAGCGTCCACACATTAAAAAATCGATCTTTATAACCCGTTACTAATTCTTTGCTTGAAGCAACTTACAGGAATCCCAAACCAAAAGACAAGATTGGCGCATCTGTACCATTTTATCTGAACTTCACTTCTAAAATTAAGCATGGTTGTCTTCCATGCAACAACGAACCACATAATTATATGATTCCTCCACGCTTTTCGTTTTTCTTTCGATGTCACCAGAAGCAAAGTTGGCAACAAGGTCGAGCCATTTGACAAGGTCCACATAATCATTTCGTGCAGGCAACCAAAAAACATTAACAAACCACACCAGATAGTTCTTTAATCAGTTTAAGTCTTTAATTTGAATCATTTTTGCTACCATAATCGTTAAAAATCGTTTATATCAGGCTGTCATCGTAGCAACTCAATCGCAATTACAACATGAAGTTTAAAAGTTGTCCCAAGAAAAAGTAGCACCAAGAAATAAAACCAAAACAAAAAAAATTAAGGTGAGAAACGAAAATTGCAACCTTATGAAGAGTTCAAAAAACCTATAGGTCTAAAGTATGCTTCAAGAATATAGTTACATAGGTAAATGTACTCATGTACTACCTCGCCTTCTGTCATCCCAAAGAATCGTCTAGAACAAACCAAAATATTTGCACCTTCAGCTTCATCTGACTCTGATACAGATACATTTCGACGAAAAATCAAAATGATAAGCATCTTTAGTAATCTTGTTAGATATAGGCAATCTGGTAATTTTATATGAAGCTTCACAAGCATTTCAACTCATCTTTACGTCTGATTGTCATTAAAGCCGGAAAACGTTTAAGCTTCACTTCAATATAAATATGTAAGCCAAATAGCCAAGAATCAATTAATTTTGATATTTCTGAGCGAGAAAACACATTGATGATGATGAACAAAACGGGGATGATTTTCTTCGATTTTCCAGATATTATCAGTAACTTGCCACTTTTATTTATAAATTATATGGCTATATTTTATTGTCTAAATCTTAAATTTGAATGTTAGAAGTGACACCATGTCATATTCTTTAGTTGCCTCTTCATCGTCCTCATCCACCCGACAAGTAATTCTGGCTGTATCTATTACTTTCATGGCTGTAAAAGTTCTCGAGTGCTCAGTTTAAGTTCATGAGCTTTACACTCATGAATCGTACAAACGCTTCGATCAGATTATGTATTGTAATCTGGTAGACCTGAAGCCTAGCGAAATTCATTACAGCTACTCAAATTTTGCAAGCGGTAATTTCGTAGTTTTCGTAAAGGTGCATGACATATCAGTATTTAGGGAAGAACTTAAAGAAGCAGAGAAAACGTCTTTTTTTGCAGGTCAATTGCAGTTTCATGTGACAACTTAACCATAGTAATTTCTTTCAGAACAACAGGGAAGAAAACGAGAAGTGAATGCGAAAGGCGACACACCGTTATTCAAGCAAAGATTTCAAGTTGTAGGCAGCATCTCGCTGATTCGACCACACAAAATCCAAATATCATGATTAACAAATCGTATACGACTTTACCTCAATCCTCCCCGTTCATCCTTCATCTCTTATTTCAAACCATCTAAATTCTAAATAACACATAAATGTCACTGTCTAATGGTTCCTAGAAAGGAAAATAATAATGCCAATTACCAGATGCCCCATTATAACGTTCAAAAGATGTAAGAACAGAAAGGGAAAATGCAGCTAAGGTACAATCGACAGTTCTGCCATAAAACTACTTTAATGCCCATGGACACATTCTATTCAATTAACTCACCGAAAATTATGCGGCTTACAGAAGCGATCAACAATGGAAATGAGATAATGATGATGAAAGCAACGTGATTTCCTCCAAATTAGCAAGAAATAAAAATACTTCTCAGTCCTCCTGTCGCACTTAATGAGTCAAATTATACGTAGTATATAAAATTACTGTGACATGAGGCCACATTAAAACTCAGAAGCTAGTGGTTCTTCTGTTAAGGTATTTGTTGAAAGTAAGCATCAATGCATTGGTAAACTTTGAATATTTACTCCACATGGCCGTTTCAAAAGCATGATTTGAAGCCAAAGGTAACGTAATAGTGATAAAAGCTACCATTTTCTAAAAATGTTCATACAAAGGCAAGCGGGGTCAACGAATTGCCCTTGTTAACCAACCCATAAAATCTATCTACTATTACATACATATGCGGTGCACTCGTAAAATAAAAGTATTGTAACCGACGTAATTGAAATTGCCCCAATGAAGTAATTCCAAGGGACGAAATTGGAGTGCAAAGAGTTTGGCGTCTTCATTATAGCAATAAGTCTACCAGTATAGTAATGACTTCTTGCTTGCAACAATCCAATGTCACCATTTTTTCCTCATAAAAAACCATAATTACTCAGAGCAATTCACCAGTAGCCTACTTTAAATAATTTTACAGGGAATATGTTTTTATTACTATTTACTGCCGTCTAAGTTACTTTTACTTTTTTTTTAAGTAGCGAGCCTGAGAGTTAGCACTACACCGGTAAATAGTTAAGCATAACATCTCCATTCGTAGTTTGTACCTCATTATTTCATATTATCCACAACCTTATATAATTAGTTACGATAGTACACGTCCGTTAGAAAAAAAAATCAAAAGTGGCAATGATTAAATCACTTCGTCATGTCATACAAAAAATTATAAATATTAATACTCCTGGGAATCACAGAAGTCACGACTCAAAAATAGAAAACTCTGCAAATAGTTGTAACAAGAGGAGGCAGTATTCATGTAATAAGATTGACACGTAGTTGCTGAACTCATTGTTCTCGACTCTTGATTTCTCATCATAAAACTTGAAAGGAAACCCAGCAAAAATTCCCTTTCTATATGAAATACATAATGGATAAATACATACAATTTCAGTTTTGCTCAAAAACGGAACAAAGCAAATGCATTGTATGATAGTAACCAAGCAAAGGTTTATTCTACTACTACTTTTCATGCACTATTCTCGATGAAGAACTAAAAATAGAAAAAACCAATCAAACTTGTCTAAGTTCTCCATCAATACGAAGTTTGGTGAAGATTATTCTCCACAAAATCATCCTTGAAAAGAATGGAATGGCAACTTGAGGTCAGTCTATTCTGACTCTCCAAACTTTGCCAAATCAAGGTGAATATAGTTGTATATTTTAGCAGCATATCTGATTTTAGCCATAAATACAACTTTAAAGCTCTAAACTTTCCGCAACATACATGCATGCTAATGTCTTTAAACGTTAAATCAAAAATATGCATTTAATTGGGAAGATTTCTTCCCACTCTAAAGCAAGCTAATATGGAATACCAAATATATCATCACTAAATAGGTACAATCAAGTGTCAATCATTGTTAAACTGTTTTTACATATCCGTTTAGAGTGGAACATGTAGTAGTTCTGAGAAACGGAAAGGCCTAGAGTTGAAATACAAGGCACATGATGCTAATCATCGAATGAAAATAATCATTGTATAAGCAACAAGCAATGGTATGCAGTTGGTTTCTAAATTTACATAAACGCATCATGTTCAGCAATTCTAATCAAAGAGTCAAATTAGCTGAAGTCATGCCCGGTGGATTTGTTTGTTTTTATAGTGGCTCATGCTGATTGGATGCTTTAAAACCCGATACCAGATAGAGATTCTTCATAATCTCCCAGATTTCGGAATGTGCTGCGCAATATTACAAAAGCTTGGCCCCAAAGTACAACATAATGGCTAAAATGTCTAGCCCACACAAGAACGTAAGCGTTTCGAACTGTAATTTGTCTTGGATCTGCAGATCTTAACGAGGTTTGGAATGCCGTTTTTAGCAAATGACTCGAAATGTTTTGAATTCCTTTTTACTATGTCATCCGGAAGTCAGATAAATCCTACTATCAAAAGCCTTACAAGACGGATAAGAGGCCATCCAATTTCAATAACGGTTGTTACCTTATTTGCCACTATCATCTTCTTGAACATGCTTATTAATAATTACAGCCACATCTACGCGATAATACATTATACATTCAAGCAAATTATCGTCTTCAGTGATCGCAGCAGTATCTCCATCCATCACATTCCATATTCAGCAGAGAAGGAGGACCAACACAGCATTCAAGAATGAACAATCAATGGCGTCTACAACAATAGCATGAAATCAAGAATGGAAGAAGGTAAAGGACAATGACACCAAATAAGATTTAGATGAATCGCTTCCATTTTAAACATGCTAAAACATCGTTCAAAAGAAATAATACTCGAAGAAAAATTGATTGCTACTAAACACTTTTTTTTAAATAAAATATACATTCTCCTGGCGTCCATTTCTTTACAAGTTTCAATATGACATAAACAAAGTTCAAACACTAAAACTCAAACTAGTACTTCAAGTATACATGAATTGTTTAAGCCAATTATAATGAAAAGCAGCTACCACATATTTTCACTGATAGTACAGATGAGTCACTACTAATGATTCATTAGTAGCTAATAATAATTTGTTTTACAAATGAGAGGACTGAGAGGAGGAAAGACATTATACTTGCTTAATTCACAGTCATCGGACATGTTGATAACAAAATATGAACAGATAAAATTACATGTTGTTAGTAAATTCCTAGACAACAATTCAGCGTTAAATAATACCACACTGCATTAATAATTACTGGTAATTGTTGTCATAATTATTTAGTAGTAGTAACTAATTAATTTATCCGTTAGTTGCACTTTCTTTCGCTTAAACAAGCAATTGAAAATTGTAACATTTTCTACACTCGTTTATTACAGTATCAACATTTGTACTCAGAGGTTGTGCATATGTATGTATGATTTGTACATTTACGCAAAAAGTTCAATTAAGGCATAAAACTTTTTTTAAACTGGGAAACTTTTAATCAAAAAGACAGGAAGGATCTTTAAGGATTTATAATAGATTATTATTTCGCTTAATAAAAATGCTGAACGGAATGAATCTGATAAGTGTCACTATTGATTTAAGTTGAGAAAGAACTAAAATAACAATTTTATTAAAACGTTTACCTTAAGTATAAATCCTTACCCACGAGCTTAATTAATTTTTAAAATATTTAATAAAAAGGGAAGATAAACAGACGTTATGAAATGCTTACTTTCTTGCGGGACAAGCATTTCATTAAAAATGAAAGTATTTAAAGTAAGCACAAGCAGTTTTCAGCAGGTATTTTAAATACTTTTTAGCCTTGCTGGTTTCTGCAAATCAAAATCCGCAATTTCTTAAACACCCAATTATTAAACGAAACATAAAAGCCAAAAGCGCAAAAAAAATCAGCGAATTTCTCGTTTCACTCACCCCTCATCATTTCATAGCTTCAGGACGATGATATTTGCATTTGCATTCGTGATAGTTAATATTACAAGGAAACGAGAAAATGTTTGATAAGAGTAAAAGATGAAAAGTTATCGCCTCGGGAAGTAAGTGACGCTGTGCACTTCTTTGCCTCACTACATGCAAAATATTGTAATAAATAGGCAATAATATTTAATGACCAGGGAGAATAAGTAAATGCGTAATTTATTTTAAAAATGTACCATCGTAAGCTTGTCTTTTTACGGCGAAGGAGTCATGACTTTAAAGAATCATGTATTACATATTATACGTCTTATATCACCATTCATTATCCCTTAGTATCGCTTCAAGACAAAACATCAACAGCACGACACAGACACTAGGTACATCATTTGAGAAAAAAAATCAAAGAAATTGCGAAAAAAATTCGCTTTCTTTAACACCCACAAGCAAAATGAAATGTCTGCATAATTTTAGCATTACATTTTGGTAAGCAGTGTTTTACAATACAAATGCTCATGCCATTTTGAGGGTTGACCCACAGCACCAATGTCAAAGTGTAATGGCTTCTACGATTCCTTCATTATCAAAAAAAATACAACAATGTATATTTTTTAAGTAATGCGGCTTCGTCTTTACTCCTTAAAAGAAAATCAGAATACTTTAAAGACTACATGTTTTTTTTTTAAAACAAGACAAACAATAAAAAGATAATATTTAAATTTACACGTTTCAAGAATCCTATCGAGTAGGCACACAGGTGCTTACTTGAGATTTGCATGGGGCACCAATGAAAGTTTTTGTGGATAGGAGAATATTACCGCTTAAAAATGAACAATTACATCACGTAAGACAAAACATTGTCAAAAAATAATCACTATATGGGTTTTTGCTACGTAAAAGTGTAGATATTTGACAAGCTTTTAAAGTCTGTATTGGTATGACCCTCCCAGTGGTTACAGTCCAAAATTTACAAACAAATGGTTATGAAAATTCAATAAGGATGACTGTGCCTACCAATCAAGAGAAGGAAAGGTGAAACCACTATCTAATTTTGACAGCTAAAACGATGAAGCGAAAGCCAGGAAAAGTGGTGTGCTTTTAAATAAGCTATAAAAAAGGCATGATTCTATTACAAAACTAACAAAACATGCACGCTATGAACTTTTCTGGTGACCCGTTTGAGTCAAAATACATAGTTTACAGTTGGTCCAACAATCTACTGTACATTATTGTATTCCAAACTTTCATGATGATTTTTGTAGCTGTAAGTGTCTGAAAAAATGCTAGGCGGTTGCGACAGTCGTTATAACTTCCTAAGTTCATGTAATTAGCTCGTGTATACATAGGCATTCTAAAAAATGTCAGTTAAATAGTGTTTGACAATATAGCTGTAAGTGTGATCAGTGGTGGTGAGGTTTTGTGGAAGGATTAAAAATGTTATACAAACCTTTCCATTGTATCCTCCTTTTTATATATCTTTACAAGCACCAGACAGACAGACCATCAACTGTAATCATAACTCGTTCCGACTACCTTGGCACAAAATAATTTAATAAGGTATACGCTTCGCTTGAGTAAACATGTTCTCTTTGACACAATGAGTCAACAATTCGTTTTTTTACCGCAACATCTCTCCGTGCTAAATTTAATTTCATTGTTGGGAAGGAGTGGGGTTACGCTTGTACTTGACTAGGAATTACAAAACTTTAAGCTAATGGCAAGTTTCAGGCAGAGCACGATCCGTGGGCACACTAGCATCGAACACAATGAAATCAAAGAGCCTCGCAGTCGCAAGCCTTGTAAATTTGTTTTCTTTTCCGTACTTTGAATACTTTGATGTCCATTGGATCATCAAGACAGACTTTTCTAGCATAAAATTTATCTTCATCTTTTACATTCCCAAAATCAGAGTGGAATAAATTTACGAAATACAATCCGATTTCAACGCCAACAAAATAAAACAATGCTTCTTCAGTGCATGTATTCCACTCTGTTTCCACCTAAACGTAGCTTACGTTTCGAAACTTTTTTCATAATCAAGATACAGCTTTCGTTACATCAGGTGCATGTTCTTTCATTCATATGACAACCTACACAGCAAATCCTTCAGCAGAATTCTTACAATCGTTTCATAGAAAAAAAGGTAATGTTCTCAAGAGTTTCAATTTCAAGTCATTTGCATGCAGAGTTGTTGCTGATGCAACAAATTACGCGACAACAAAGCCTTTTCATATGAATAAGCTAGGGTTAGGTATTTTCTTGCATTCCATTCTATTCCACGCTTCAGTTTGACATTCGATTTAAAGATTAGGTAGGAAGGTTGATGTTTGAAATTGTAATAGCTACTCCCTTGGTTAAATATGATTGGAGGTTTCCGACTACATACTTAATGATTCTATATTACTTCTCAATAACGCCTTATACGATTTTTCTTACATAGAATACGGTCTGATATGAATTGTGATTGTGATGTTGTTACTGTAGTTTTCTTTTAAAAATTGCTGTCTTAAAAGTGTCCCAAATTAAATTCTTTGACAACCAAGGAGAGAAATTTAGCAAAATTTGAACAATGGCACGGTTTAACATAATTACCAGTGGCTTATAAGCTACACGCGTGAATGATTAGATAATTACATATATTAATACAATTCAACATGTGATAAACGTCAAAGTAGGTACGTTGATACATATGAAAATACGTTTGAAGCTATGTAACACTCTCTGTTAATATGCAATTCGAATTTCCATCCAAGTAGAATATAACAGTTATAACAGTAAAAAATCTACCTACCAGCGCTCCATTTACCTGCTGTAACACATTTAAGCACCTTCACATTTTTCAGTACGTTCTTTAAAAAAGTAAATGCCAGTAATTATCAGTTGTAAAAAGGTCCATAAAAAGTTCCATCGCGCGTTTCACAAAAACTCAAAAACAGTTGCTTGCTCAATCCTATGCGAGGCATACAGAAAAATGATAATTAGTGCATGCAAATCACAAGAACATAGAATATATTACACTAAAGCTCTTTTCGGTAATTAGGAGACGGTTTCACATATAAACTTTATGAATACAATCATCAGAAAATATCAATTAGGTACCCTTGCTACATAGTTCTTAACCTAAATATACTCAGTCCGTAACCATAAACTTAACAGATAACTTTTTATTTTCAAAGGATGCAAATATTTGTCTTGAAAAATAACAGTAAAATCATGAAAGTGACAATAGACAGATTTATTTTCCCATTTAAGTCAGCAACTCAACGATTATAGCCACCTTACACTTTATACGCATTAGCTCAGTAAGTCGCTAAAGCTAAAGCAAATGAAATGAGAAGTTGGGAAAGACGTAGAGCACAAGGCTTGATAATTTGTTTGATTTGGTATAACTTTGAAACCTGGGTGGTACATCACGACTCCTCCTCAACCTTAGTTTTTCATCCCTGCGTAATTTCATTTTATAACAGCTCGTGAAAACTCGTTACCTTATTACTAGTTCCGGATTCAAGTAATGACAATTAGTAAGGCTGTATTTGTGAACGCATCGTTGCATACAGTGATTAACGTTAGTTTCTCGTATCTAATGCTTCTGCACACTAGGAAGACGCTTAGAACAAGGTTGCACTTAATCAAATCCAAGATTAGTGACAATCCAAGCGAAAGAACTTAAGGCACACTACTTCCTTCCGCAGTATCTTCACGAAGAATAATCAACCGTAATGTCATTTGATGAGGTGCATTCAACCACTAAATTAAATTATGGTGAGAAGTGTAAATCTTATTGTTAAAAACGACTGAACTGAAAGTAGGTTGCCTAAACCTTAGTTTCATTGAACCTTGCAGACAGGCAAAACGAAAACAATTATCCATCTAATGGCCAGTCGTCAGTTAATGCGATAAATTGCGAATTAAACTTCGTGAGCCCTAGAACTTCTGCGGTGCTAAACCGTTGTAGATCTCAGAGTATATTATCTCATATTTTATGATATGTTCACATATAAGTGTTTATGTACTCGTTGGAGATGTATGATTTTGTAATCATTGAAAACTCAGAAAGAAGTATGTCCTAGGATATGTTTTGAGTAACTTTTCACGTATTTGAAAGCATAAAAACTCACCGAATGAGGTGCTCCTTGATGATGATGCCTGTGCACTTTCGAATCCATACCGGGACGAGGAACGGATCCACTACCTTGTGAAGAACCAGCTATGGCGACGGTTGCTCTTCTACTCATACCCATAGGTGGACACTGTGCGCCGTCGCTGGGAGGTTGTCGAATAGTTTGGGGGTTAAGAGTACCCTTGCTTTCACCACTGTTCTCACTACCACCTCTAGCAAAAGAGGCACGATTGTTGACGTTGTTTGGGCTGCCGGTATTATTACCCGAAGATGGGAAAACATTTAATGCCCACTCGGACTTTGATCTTTCGGAGAGACGGTAGTTATAAAAATGATGATTATGATGATAGTGACTGTCCCTGTACTGGCTATTATTTCTGAGCTGGTGCTGAACACTGATACTATCACTAGCTTTGGTAGCATATAAAGCATTCTGTTGCTGCTGGAACACGTCTGCATTATTGTTATTACTGTTACTGTTAATGAAAGACACTCCCAGCGCTGTTTTCTCTACGTTTTGAAGGTCTCCAGAGGAAATGTCAATATTTGTCGCGTACATCAGAGAACTCGCATTACTTTGACTGTCGCCAACACTGTACAGATTGTAGCTACTCCCAGAAGAGCCAATCATTGAATTCACCGGTGGTAAGCCATTGTCATGCCAAGAGAGCTCTCTGCTCGCATAATGCAAGCCAGGATTAGACGGGTACTTGTTATTGTTTTGTACCCCACTAATACTGCCAGTGTTTATGTTATTAGAGAGCCTTAAAAGATTATTGATGCTACGGTATTGTTGTTGCTCATAAATTTTATGACTTGTCAAAAGGTTAGTCTGAGACTGATGATGTGCCGGTGGGAAGTTGGATGATGAGTAAGCGAAGGTCGAGCTTAACGAAGATGAGTTTACATTAGGATTTGTAGCATCAACCAGAAGATCTTGGTTGTGATAATGGTGATGATGATAATGGTTAGAAGCATTGTTCGATGGCCCGTTTAAATATCTGTTTGGATTACTTTTACTTTTTACGACTAACTGAGACTCTGTCTTTGATCTTACCAAGGGCGGGTGGTTATGATGATGATGATGATGGTGGTGGGCAGAATGATGGTGCTTACTAGACTTGTGACCGCTGGAAGAGCTACTTGTTGACCGAAGACCATCTTGATTAGGAGGGGTGATATTATTTTTTGTACTTTTACTGTTGTCCATTTTCAATGGCTGTTGTACGGTGGATTGCTGGGGAGAACTGTTGTGTGCAATTTTCGAATCCACATTTCCAGGAGAAATTTGATGTCGATAATTGTTTATAATTGTTGCCGCCGTGCCCGACGTCAAAGTGGAGGAGGATGAAGAGGATGAGTGTTGTCGCTTTGCATGCAAGGCAGACGGAAGCCCCAAAGCACCAGTAGAAGGGGAGGAAGAACAAGAACTCCCACTTGTATTTATGCTGCTATTCAAGGTCGTAGTAGGTCGGCTTTTACTGCTGGTGGGCGTAATGGTGCTGCCATAAAAATCAGTGTTAGCTCGATCGGGACTTTTTTTAGCATGCGTTGATTTCTGTCGTTGTGGCTGATGAGGAGATTGATTGTATAAAAACGTTCTAGGAGGTTTCTCAGGTGGGCCCCTCACCCCGCTTTTTTTCGTATCATAAGTCGGCTCTGTACTCTTTGTATCCTTACTTTTATTTGAGGCACCTTTACTTTTAGAGGATTGAGTCACAGAAGTACTGGGAGCAGTGGAACTAGAACTTGGGATTACTGGGGCGTTCCGATTAGACATGAACATATAGCTTCTGTTGGGACTAGGCAGCCCAAACTGCTCCTTCCTTATGCTAGACGGTGGATAGTTAAGTGGAGGGGGAGGCACCTTTGGTGGGATTTCTGTCAACGTTGAAGTTATCTTTTGTAAACTATTGGACTGCGAAGAAAGTTGTTGTTGTTGTTGTTGCGACTGAAATTTTTGCGGTGAATACATTTGAATCACTGGAATGGCATACTCCACTTCGTCCAACATGTGTTTCATATTATTCGGTGGTAGAGGATTTTTGGGGTTACTATAAGTCGACAAGTTGTCATTTATTCTCATCTGGTGATAGATATCAGTGACCTGATACGGGGTTACGACATTCACAACCCTTTGAGAGGAGCTGCTATTGTTACTATTGTTCAGAAGATTGTCTGATGGGTTGCTTATCCCTTTACTTTTAATGCTGTCATTGTTACACTTGGGAAGCTGACGGTGTTGCTGAAGCTGCAGATGTTGGGGATAATTGCCCGTATTATTTTTCGCGAAGGCAGAGTTTGCGCAAGACTCATACAATTGTGATGACCTCAGCGATGATTTATTTGAAGAGATATTAATATTATTTCGACCACTATCGTTTGTCATGCTACTGTTACCGGTATGAACACAGAGACTAGCTGCCCTCTGAGCCTGGTTACCTTTACCCTCATTGTTATTATTGTTCGACTGAGGTTTGTTAGCATTATTGACGCATTCAGCAACGCCTTTTCTGACATTATCTTTTATTTTAGCTGCCTCATTCACCCGGCCCATGTTACTTCCACCACCACCACCACTGTTGCACTTTTCTTTGTTAAGATTGGGACTAGAGCTTTCAGAGACAAAGCTTTGGGATGACACACTTTTTTTCGTGGACTCCATCATCGTCGTAGTAAACTGATGCGAGTTAAACGCATTCTTTGCACATGAAGATTTAGCTACCGTTGAGATATTTGAACTGATATTGCTCCCAGCAGAGTCTAACGATTTCACTCTTTCTACGGCCACTTTAGTTTTCGCCACAGCCGCCAAAATAGCAGAGCTACCATCTCCTGCCGCAGAAGCAGTAGGGAATGAGCTAATGTCCTTGTGCCGAAAAGCATTTCGCCTTTTCACTTTTCCACAACCACCAGAGCCTGACGAACAGGATGAAGAGGATGTTGGCGTGTTTGCTTTGGAGCCAGTCTCCCTCGCACCGCCCGGTCCGCTGTTGTTATTATTTGATAAAACGGATGCTTTTCCATTTTTACAGTCATCCTCAATCATTGCAGAAACACTTCGAGTCTTGTTTCGATTATTGTTGAAAGAATGGTGAGAACTTGTCGTACTGTTGCTTGCTATGCTTGAACCATCCCCATGCATTTCGTAACGACGGTCGAATGCCATGGGAATTGAAGTTTCCTCCGCGGGATCATCGTCATGCTCTAAATCATCAACATCAAGTTCATCGTCCACGTCGTCATCATCCATGAAGTCCTCAACATCCACTACTTCCCTTCTACGAGACCCTCCTGTCACAGGCACAACAACATCGTCTTCATCTAAAATCACTACACCTCGACGTTTGCTGCGCACTTCCTGAGGGTGAGTTGGGCCCGCTGAAATATCCCCTTCGAATGCCGCAGAGTTACTCAAATACATCCCATTTCTTCTGCCAGCAGCCTCCGTCGCTGATGATGATACTGACATTAGCAAATCTTTTTCAGAAGCAGAACGAGGAATTCTCGAAATTGACGATTCGTGCACTAATCCATGAGCAAATGATTTTATGTCACCGCTACTACTACCCCGGGGTTTTGGACCGCTTTTTCGGAAACTTTTGGACGTATCTGAATACAAAAGGTCTTTCGAATTTGGCTCACTCTTAAGATAACACTGATGGTCCTCTTTTCGTTTCGATTTTAAAAGACTGATTTCGTTGGAGTTTGACGAGGGAACGGAAATTGAAGGGAAAATTGTTGCTGCAGGAAGTGACGGTCGACGTTGTTCTATCTTGTCGTAATTTTCAAAATGCTGTCGCAAAGTATACACTTTGCTGCTGTTACTGTTTCCATTCCCGTCCATCTGAATTTAAATAAAACTTTGTATTAATTCATTACGTCAAACTGTAGGCTCATAAGCAATATTTCAACTGATGACTGAATATAGTTCACCGAGTTTCATTATGTTATACATATATGCTTGTATAATGTACACCATTCGGATATCGTCAGTTCTACAATATACCGTTCATTCACAATGGAAAAATTGATTATAAATGACACAGTAAACAGAAAATTTAATTAAATATAATTACATTGGTGTATTCTCATAGCTTAGAACTCCTTACTAGACCATAATTCATATGTGAAAAAAGTTTTTGTTTCGAGTCTGTTGTCACTTTCATCGCTCTGCATTAGCCGTGACATAAGAGACTGTCCCTCACATAATTAAGCTTTCCTTGTGGTCATAAATTACTTAGAAAACGTCATAAATTGTTTGATGCATACTTGAATTGCTTAATTGAATAATAATTAGCCCTTAAATGTAATAGCTGATTTTTCATTGTTTACATGGTCTTTTGTAATAATACTTTAAACGCACACGTTTAGTGTGACAACAATTAAAAAACTTTAATGAATCAGCACCTTGGTAGTACCTAAACAATAGTAGAAAATGCGATTTTAATCATGTGAATCTGTTCTATATTATCCTTCAAGTCTATAGTTAATCGTAGTTTAGTATAATTGTCCATTAGCTCTAGAAAACTAGGAATACTTAAGTACAATTTAATGCCTTAACTGAGGCACCTGTACCTTAATTCAAAAATCTATGCTACATTTAATATAACTTTAAGACAATTACACGTCAATTACAGCCAATAGTAAATGGGAGATTCAATGTGTGAATTTATGTACATAAAACCCTGATATATAATAAAAACATTTTCAATGTCCCATGAGTAAAATGTTGAAACACTATTTGTGAGTTGTCAATTCAAAGTCAATTAAAGTATTTTTATTTGACATGGTTTATTCCGATCACTTTGTATTGTGTTAAAATTAGCAATTTGTATAATTCACAGAAAAATAAAATTTACTAGTTTCATTGTTATTATAATTGTAATTGTTATGTCACAAAGCACAATGTATTTACACACGCCTCAATGTTTTAGCACTTGACATTCAAAACTTAACAAGTTACAGCCGCAATAAGAAATATGCGCAAAAATGATAACCTGCTTCTGCAAAATTCTTGTTCTAGTAATATGATAAGGTCAAGAAAAGGCGGCGGCTTTTTTCTGCATTCATCTTTTTATATGAAAACCGTCTACAAATTTTGCATATTGACGCATTATGTCACATCAGATGAACAAAACGAAGGGTATATGAATGATTATTGAAACACAAAATCATTCAGTTATACAATTAGACAAACTGATGTCACAGAATTTAAGATAAAATACTAAACTATTCTTGACGCAGAAAAATAAATATAAAATTAATATGTTAAAAGTCTATTACAACATTTGCTTCGATATTACGCCACTGCTACTACCTAATCTGTATTAATTTTACAGATGCAACATTTAAAAGGTGCTTTTGTTTTCACTCTGCCATTTATGGGTACATGAATTGAGTATTTATTTACGTAAACGCTTCTTGAAACTGAATCAGACAATAAATCATTAGAAAATAGCTTGTTATAAAGAAATAATGAAAAATGAACTTAATGTAAGCATAATAAATGTACAAAGGCCGGAGGTAATACATGAATTGAGTATTTATTTACGTAAACGCTTCTTGAAGCTGAATCAGACAATAAATCATTAGAAAATTTAGCTTGTTATAAGAAATAATGAAAAATAAACTTAATGTAAGCATAATAAATGTACAAAGGCCGGAGGTAGTGTAAATGACAAATGGAAACATCAAAGTAAACATTTTTTTTGAAACTACTTAATAAGTACAAGCAAAGTTGCAATCTACATAAAAATTAATTTGGAAAATAAAATTTAATGTTTGAGTGTTTAATTTTCGTTTTGAAATATGTAATTGCGTCAATATAATTCTAATTGTAGCTGACTAAAAAATGGGAGAATTCAGTATGCTGTACATCCGGATAATTTCATGTCGTCGGCATCACAGATAAACAAACGTCCAGGTTTTCATTTTTTAAAACTGTATTTTGAACATAGAAAAATAGATACGAACAGTTTGATTCATTTAATGTGTTTTTACTGGACATATTTCCTTGTGAATTCGCAACCTCCAGAATTTTAGATGGATTCAAGTATACATTGCGAACTAGCCTTGTACAGTGCATAATCTGGCCAAGATTATAACATTTTTGCACGCACTAAAGATATATACATATATGAACTATGAACAATGCAAAACGTGAAAAGGTGCAGTGATTGTGTAATGAAGTATACAGAAGTATTAACTATTTATTTTGTTCAAATATTTTAGGTAAGTAAAATCACTTTGCTCTACAAATAAACTTGTAAGGGGGAAACGTAATCAATAAATATTGGTAAATACTTGGCACTCAAGGTGTACTTCACAAACAAATAGATTTTGCACGTTTGTTGTTGCGAAATTTCTTTACAATGTTGGGAATTATATGCACTAAAGTTAGACCTTTGTTACACGTACACAGCTATAGAATGAGGATGAGCTATAAAATTGATACAAGTAACTGAAATTTACTTTTTAGAAAAATAAATTTTTCGTTAGTGCGTGTAAAATAAATATTTTAACTATTGTATTGATGATTATTTTATCTTCCGATTCGAGATCCTAAGAAAAATGGGACACTTTCAGGTTGTTCGCTTCAATAAACAAGTCTAGCATTTCCGCTTGTTGTTGAATTTCAGTAAATGTATAACCGTACCTAAATAACTTGAATAATAAATGTTTGTCAATCCAACCTAAGATAACGTTGACTGACTAATGCCAATCATTTCACTCTACATAAATACCATCCGAAAGACGTAACACTAAAATTCCAGGTATGTAATAGGCATCTCTGGTTACCTTTTGATGAGCTCCGGTGTCAATTCATGACACGTTTGATTTATGGACCTCCTAGTGCGTTATTGCAGATACATTCAACATGCATATATTAAAATAGCGTTATAAAAACAAGTTAAAGAGTTAAACGCTGGTTACTTTAGCTCACAGCAACACAAAACAATTAGACAAGGACTGCTATCCCATTGATTTCAAGGTTGGCATTAAGAAAAAACTAATTAGCTGGGATTTTATAAATTTGTGCACCACATTAACAAGAAGAATAATGGCTTGGGAGTCTCTTACATAGCTAATGAATTTCCTAGTTTTCTTTTTTCTGTACAAAGACGCTTGCTCGAAGTATAATGCGCAAATTAAATTTCTAATATGTATCACAATAACATTAATATTTTTAGTGTTATATAGCCTAAAATAAAAACCATGTAATTAATTACTTTACATCATTTGCTTTGCTGTATTATGTACATCTGTAAAACCCTATATGGTACTTATGCTTGAAATTTTAAGCATTTATATAGTATCACAAACAATCAGGTAGAATATCTAGGAACCTTCTAAAGCCACCTCAAGCAGTCATTGTTGAAATTCTTCAAATTATATACTACCATCGCATTGCAATCATCATTTTTGACCACCTCTGGTTCATGGAACTGTGTAGACCTTTAAAACCAATGATTTCATACTTTCAAAACTTTTTAGGTAGGTGGACAACAATGTACAATGTTAAGAAACCAAACGAGCAGAGGCACAACAGGTATATAGAAAACAGAAATGTACCTACCTTCATAGTACATCTGCATGGACAAGTGTCCTAGGCAAAAACTTCTTTACAAAATCTCAGCACGCATACTTTATCAATTATTCATCTCTATTATTGTAGCTCTATTATAAATACGTATATGAAGATAAACAGCACCTGTTGCTTCACAAAATTTTCTTCTAGACTATATAAATTGCCTACAGCCCTTTTTATTTTCGCAATTACTGGTTTTTCTTCTTAAGATATTTTTTTTTTACCTTACTCAACTTAAAATTCTTTGCAAATTGCATCATGGACAAGATGCGACGCTGCCCGGTTTGAAGCCAGCACATTGCAAGTTGGTAATAAAAAATTTGACTTTTCGCTTTGTATGTACGCATTGCTTTCATGGTGTGTAATTTATTTTTTCTGCAACATTAATAACCGCTTTTAGTTAGACTTTGTTTCAACTATATAGCCTACACAAGCAAAAAATTAATCGACGCTCTATCCCACTTTCGTACTTCTTGTACTAACCCTTTCCAAAGGAATTATTAGTCCCTGTACATGGTCAAATAAGAAATTACTAATATGTATATATATTCGACACGGAATTGTTTTGAATCCTCTTTTGGAAGAAGCATATTCGTTGCCAAAATTTTATACCCAATATTAGACAGCATTCCAAATTTTTAGTAGGTATTCACTTGCATACTTTACATAGTTCGCTCTGAATTCTGAAGTGAAAATGAAAGAATCATATAGGTTGTTTCAAAAGAAGAATATGGCGTAGGCTTGGGAATGAAAAAGTTTAACTTATCCGTCCACTCTGTCATATAATCTCAGATATGCACATTTTTTACGAAGTGAAGCCATCGATTTTATTTTTCAGCACAACCCAGCCAAGCCACACATCGATCACCGAAGCCAATTTTTATGGCCAAGGTCATTTAAACAACTTTTTGTGCGTCGTGACAACCAAAATGCTCCAAGTTTACTATAATACAATATGTATGTGCTTTGTTTATAATATTAATGATTTAAGATGTGTAAGATTTATTTGTCCACTATTTGCATTTTTAATCCTATGGAGTCTTGTGCCTGGATT
>JAANSQ010000573.1:0-21844 GCA_036850885.1 Lepidocyrtinus dapeste
CATGACAACATGAACGTTTACACGCAATATTTGACAGTAAACCTTCACTTATGGCATTGGCAATCGAATCAATTATCAATTATGCAGAGGAAAAATCCAGAGCCAATAATTGTATTTGGTTTTTTTTTGAAACTATGTAATTGCATGTTATATTTTTATTCAATGCCGAAACAAAAACATGAAAGTAAATCAATGTCAAACTACAAAATATAACTGTTTATTATGAAGGTAAACGGCCACAAGGATCCATAACACGGAGCCCCAACTGCTCTCGAACAGGCGAATACTGTGAGTCCTCATTCGCCCCAGGGAGAAATGCCAAGGAAGCATTGCATGACATACTTCGTGAGATAAATAGAGTAAAATGGAGTTTTTCCCTGCCTCCATCAAAGGACTTCCAGCGGACCAACTCTTTTGCACATCAATTATCAGGTAAAGTCCAGCGAGTAAAAGAAAAGCCGCGGATGAGGTGACCAGAACAAATGAAAGTGACCTTAATAAGAAAACAACGAAACCAAAAACCTCAATAGTTTTATAAACAGATTGATGTAATAGGAAGTTAGGAAATTAGGAATGCAAATATAAACAAACCACAAATTTTTGTTGACCGGAATAAATCCGGTATTATGATAACCTCCGCACAACGTAATACCCCCGATTCCACAAATTAAACTCCAGTACATAAATCTCATTATGCGGGATTTAGCGTTTTTATAAGTGAGGATGATTATTCCAGCTTGGGCACCAAGCCAAACATGTAGAATTGATGTTAATACTCCTAGGGATCCTTCCGGATCGAATGCTCCGGAACCATATACTTTCTGGGATGTTGGGCGCGAGTGTATGTGCTGTGGTCCGAATATTAAACGATCCACGTAACCAGCAGCTCCACCAACACATTTAGCCGGGTGAGTTTTATTATCGTGTAAACCCCCAGGGCCAAAGTACCCTCTAAATATTGCAGTATATAATTACTTATAAACCGATTACATGTGTGCACTGATCAAAATTATTCTTACGTGGGGCAACCGGGCACAGGAAGTAAGAGAATGATAAGTGAATGAATAATCACAGATACGACCACTACCAGCCAGGGAATCCATGAAACCTTTAGGTCATCTAGATGACGCTTCCAGTTCCAGCCAGTAGAATTCTGGGAAGGGTGTGGGTGTAGTTTGGAGGAGCAAAATAGTAAAAAGAGCATTGAGCCTACAAAGTAGCATATTCCAAACCTCTGTAGAACCCCCGGGAGGCGTAGGTTCCCAAGCTCAACTGCACTGGATCGGGTAGAAGTATTTACCATGATTCCTAATAGTATCAGCTTCACTGATCTTACTAAGACTCCTTTAAAAATGGGTAACTTCGAGTTATGACTTTTTACTCTTGAGTAAAACCCAAGGGGTATGCAAACTCCACAGATCCATAAGAACCTTGAGACCAGCAGGAAAATGATTTACTTGAACTTGTCTTGCAAAAAAAACTCAGTGTCTCCAGACTTACCAAGGAAAAGCCAAATCTGCCACGTAAAGACCGTCCCATGTACAATGTTGGAAAAAGTAATATCCTCCTCCGCCATCATCAACAAAAATCATGATTAAAATACATAGTCCCCGAAACGCATCTAGAGACTGCAAACGTTCCCTTTTCCTAATTACATTTGATGAAATAACAGAATCAGCAGTATGGTGTTCGTGATTTGTTTCCCTGTCTCCAACCAAGGCTTCGCTAGAAGAACATGGCTTATTAGTAGAAAGTGATGAGTTATCAACGTCAACACCTCCTTGACCTGAACTTGAAGCTGTTTTAGACACTACAAATAAATACATAGTCACATTATATCATCTCGTCATTATTGGGGTAATGAGATACAAAGTCAAACAAATCGTTTTGAGTGAGTATACATCAATAAATCCCTGTTATGTACCTAACATATCTTCATTCTTAAGCCTAACTAAAGAATAATTAATTTTTCACGATATCAGTGAGATCACTTGAACCTACCTGGTCGCTTTCGTAATCGTTTAGTATTTGCTCTTCTTTCTTTCTGCGTTTTATCTAAAGTTTGACCACGCCCAGACCCAGATCTTAGGCCGTCATTAGATTCATGAGGATCGTCACCATTTTCACGAGTGTTATCATCGTCTGATGTCGTAGGGAGTATTTCTTGTGTTTCCTCACTCAGGTCTGAGATTCGAGACGTGATAGGGTTACCACAGATTTGTTCAAAGAAGTGAGTCACTCGAGAAGATACGTTACATGAATACGCATACTTCGAGATTAGGTCGAATAGTATCCAGAAAGTAAAAATTAAAAAGATAGCTGCGCCAAATAAAAATCTTCATTATGATTTGTTCTCGGCATAAGGAAATATTTGGCTTATTGTAAGTATGGAGCTAACTCCTTACGAGAATATATATCGACGGGTTCTAAGTCAGTTTTCATTATACATTCCAACTCCTTGTTTTTCAGATGCACATGCTTCAGCATAACGCTGTAGACACCAAATTCGCCCATAGACCCTCCATCAATATCGCATATTCTGTCACTGGAAAAAGATTGATCAGCCAATAAGTAATAAATGCATACAATGTGCCCAACAAGACTTTGTCATATTGTTTTAAAAAATAATTCTAAATGTACTCATCAAAGTCAACAGAAGCAAATGTTAGGTCTCCCGATGCTCGAAAACGTAATGCTGACCCATGTTGGCAATTTATGATTGCTTTATAAGTTTGATTCGGAAATATTGGTTCAGTTAAAAGCTTCTGAAAAGGGCACTGCAAGTAAAATTAAAGAAGTATGGATTTTGTTTCCGAATGTACATTATATTACGCAAATCAAATGATGTACCTTGACACAGTCACTTGACACCGAGTAGATCCAGACAGGAGAGGCAAACTCTGATGAAATATTTAGCCAAGATTGGTCGATATCAAGCTGGGTAATATTGAACCCGTTGAAATTGGCTACCGTATCCTCGAACATTTCACAATTTTGATTTCCAGTGGCTGCATTAAAATAAAGTGTACTTAAGTTAAAAATGATGTTTGGAAAGTTATCATATTATGAATTGGGCCAGAGAAAAAGGAATCAAATCGTCAATTTAAATAGGGTTTTTTAAAACTTTATTAAATAAGTGAAATAAGTAATTGCATATCGAATAAATACATGATTTTACGCAACGTATGCGTACATCTACATAAATTCTAAATAGTTTTACATTTTAAACTGTTTTTTGTACATGAAAGAATTGAAATTATAAGTACTGTATAGTATACTGAGCTGGCCACCTAATTTTAAGTAGATAGAATGGCACTGATCTACAATAAAGCTACGGAAAAGGAATGATAAGTAAGTTGGACAGGTGTACTTTAAATGAGCATTATTAATTGTTAGTGATTTTTTTCTTACTGTTAAATTATGTATTTTAGTTGAAAGACATGAGTTCTTATATTTTATACTTGCGGGCAGGCATTGAGATTTTAACATGTTGATAGGACTAATCAGTTAAGTTAATTAATTTATGGTCATAATATAGTATCCCGAAGAGATATTTTACGGTCGGATCAGTGCACTTTAAGTAATGTAGTCATTTTTCGTTTGCATAATACATATTGCATATGTAGATTCTTAATTTCTATAATTATTTAGAATAGTTAATATAGTTGTTTTAATAGTTTACAATTTACAACCAGTTTAGTTTTGAGCAGACATAGAGCCTAATAAGATCCCTAATTGCATACAAAACGCATAGTTAATCCTAATTAATATTTTTTTAATAGTTGTCCTTCACAAGGAGGGAAGTTGTATACATTTGAATTCATGATAATCAATTTTTAATAGCTTTGATGCTAACTTTAAGTTTCATATATGTACTTTTTTACGTAGTCTTTCTCAATTCTCAGATCGAATCCAGATTCTGAAGAGTTAGTGTAACGAATATCATTACCGTTTCTGTAGTAAATAAGTCTATGTCTAAGCGTCTCAACCCTAATCTTAATCATCCACTAGCCACTTCCGGCAACAATAATAAATGCTTTTACAACAACAATGTATGCAATGCAACGCAACACAACATTTTCTCGGAAGTCATTCAGGGTAGTTTGTACATTACAATGCGAACAGTTGCAAATTAATAGCGAGAATTCGATGTGGCTAGCCACATCAGATTCATCATTTAGGAACTAGATAAACATCCCTGATCAACGTGGAAGTGATAAAAGGGATCTGTTTCTTTTGGTTCATGTGAGGTTGAGAAGGTGTGTTGCTTTCATAATAAAGGGCAACCTAAAGAATTCGAACAGAAAAAAATTAAATCAATAAGAAGTGAAATTATGAGGATTAACAAAATTTTTTGTTTAGAAACTAACCTCACGCGCTACAATTGTCATCATTGAGAGCAAATCCTTCTTTTGAGCGTACTTGTTGAGAACGTTACATATTGCTTGAATGAACCATGACCCATTGGTAGTATTTCTCCATGAATAAAATCCTAAAAAGAAAAGAAATAATTAAAATCATTATAAACCTTCAAAGAATAACATTTTGATTGAATAATAAATGATTTGCTTACCTGGCACTGTACTGTAAGCGATCAGAAAATCGGCATGATTCGGAATCTTGTAACTTGTCGGGTTTGAATCCGTCTCTGTTCGGTTTACTCTTACCAGCTTGGTTCCTTCATCTAATTGCGAGCCTTGGCAAGCCTGAATAAAGAATAGTTTCGGTTTTCCCGCAAGTGTGGGACACTTGTCTGCAGTGAATGATTGCCAAAGAAGTTCCGGTTTGTAGGAGTAATCCTTAGCATACATCAATTGCGTATCTCCGTGGCTTAGGACGCAAATCACTAAGCAATCGCGCGTAGTATGATCTTCTTTTGCCACTAAATAATATAATCCAACAATTAGCCCTAGCTGAAAACTTTTTATAACTTGATATATGTTGAATTAAATTACGTAGAACACTTACATTTTTCAACTTCTTTGGCCACCTCGTGATATGTAAGATCGTCAAATGCAGACACATCGAAGCCCAGTGTCTTCATTGTCTGCACCAGGCTGTTCTTATCTCGTTCTGTTCCATAGCGCCGTCCAAGGTCCAGATTTGTATTGAAGTTCTATCGTAAAATAAACATTTGCTATTCACAAATAATGCTCACATTTTTAGAATTTAGGAGAAAGTCAAAAAAAAAATTACAGTTAGTACCTCGTGATTCAAAATCAAGGCTCGTCCTCTTTTAAGATGATTCATGTTATAAACTTCAGAGTCCTTGTGGACTGGCATTGTTGCCTTACTTCCTCCCCCAATACCCCTATTTAAAATATTTAAATTTTACAGCATCATAATAAATCCAAGTTAGGAAAACATTTGAAATCTTACCAAAACCCCTTCGAGTCTCCATCGTCTTCTTTTTGAGCTTGCCCAATGTTTTCCTTCTTGGCATCCTTGTTTCCTCCAAAAAATGAAAAGGCGTCAACAGACTCTTCAGTCTGTGGTCTTCCATGCACAACTATGGAATCACTTGAGCCATTGCCATTTGTTCCAAGTTTCAAATTTGTCATTTCTGACTGCACAGTTACATGAACACCATTACCTCCGGTGAAATCCATGGTTGAAAAAATTCCTCCAACCCAAAGTCAACTGGAAATGAATAGTGTATTTTTCTTACTTTTCCAAAGTTTTCACTTGCGTGTGAAAATGTGTCCTAAAATAAAATACGCTCGTGTTCCAACTAGTTTGGAACGATATCTTTTACCCACTAAAAATTACTACTGTTGGAGGAAAAAAACTGTAACTACAAGGAGGAAATGGAGGCAAAGAACGGAAAAGAGAAAAATCAATAATCACGCTGATAATGTATGAAATACAAAAAATGAATCGTATAGATCGCGATTGGGTGGCAAATTGACACCAAATAAATTGTAGCTGATGAATTCTATTTTTTCGGATTCTGTTTGATGGGTATAATACAGATATTTTGTCGTTTTTTTTACTTCAAACTCTTCAAAGGAGAATGACAACTACTTCCACCTTCTCTCAAATGCGAACGTTGAATATACATATGCGATTCATTTGTCCATCAATACGATTTCTCCTCACATTAGAGAACAATTGATTTTGCAGACGTTTATTCCCATTCTCGGGGAATGCTCCAATATTTCACCGCCTACTACAGACAGATACAGATTAGATGTTAATATTTTTTACTCTTTCTGCCTTTACGTAAGAAACTTAAGCAAATATGACTGGTTAATGCAAACAATCTAAACGATTGAAGAACTTTTTATGCATTTCGACTACATGGCATAGTATTTATCCCTGGTTGTGCGATAAATGCCCATCTTAAGTTTTGTCAAGTCATATCTCTGGTATTGGAATTCACAAAGACTAAAGACATACATTAATTAGATGATGTGAGACAAGAGCCAACTTCTTAACTTGGAAGTAAAATTGCTCGAAAGAGTGGGAGGACCGACGACAGTCAGTAGTCACGATATCAGAATAAGAAAGGATGTGAAAGACAAGAAATGGATGTGCTATAGTTAAAAAAATGTCCGTCTTTACTCATTCTTATTAGCACGTTATTATATTAAAAGAAAAATATCTCTCTATGCCATGAAAATAAGAATGTTTTCCAGATAATTATGCTACGTGACTGTATTTTTAATGTTCTATTCATATATGCTACTAATGGACTGTATGAATAATGATTGGATGACAAAGCTATGCTCTGGCCCTCTTTTTTAAGTATTCGCAATTCGTTAAAAAAAAACATTTAAATACACTTGTCACTTACCTAAAACTGATACTCAATGACAAAGGTTAATGGACGGACGATGGTTGTCGTTTATTTAGAAATCCCAGTAAAACCTTTTGAAAATGAACATGCAAACTTCACAAATACTTTTTAAATGAAATGACTTTTTGAACTAACGTTCAAAATAGGTGGATGAGATCTTTTGAGCCACACGATTTTTATTCACTAAATCAACTCCAATTATTTCTTCCTCCCAAGAAAAAATTCAGTCTTCTGCCAAGGAGTAAACAAACAAAAATGACTTTTTGAACTAACGTTCAAAATAGCAGGGTGAGATCTTTTGAGCCACAGGATTTTTTATTCACTAAATCAACTCCAATTATTTCTTCCTTCCAAGAAAAAATTCAGTCTTCTGCCAAGGAGTAAACAAACATGCCTCTCAGCAAAACTTTTTTGTTCGTCTAGTTTTAATGGGATCAGAGTCAATATAGTATAGCAACTAAATTCTTTAACACAACAAGACATGCAATCCTCAATCCTTACACTCGACTCACACTGGAAAAAGTTCAGTTTTTTCGTCTTTCGTTTGCTTCTTTGTGAGTCAGCTTTTAGTCTACCGTTGTTGGACTCTCGCTGTTGGCTGTCTTTACAAACTTCACAGAATGTCACAGTCACTTATACTAATCATAAAATATGTGGGGCAGTATGAAACAATAGGGGTAACATGTCTTATTGTAGGAAGATATTTTCAAAATGTAACCACAGTTTAGTACATGTAATGTTGTGACTTAACTTCAGGTCAAACTCGTTAGATTAAAATACTACATAATTTAATGAAAGATGATTATGTAGTTTATTTAAAACTTTGCATTAGCTGTGTAGTATTTTCTTCAATGTAACATCTCCCGTTCTTTCGTGAGTGAGCCAATCCATGTGTCATGTCATGCAGCATATGATTATCAGGTGGGAGTGTTTGTAAACAGTTAAGTTCTTTGACAGAAACACAAACGGAACGATCTTGTGCTTGTGAATTTGTAGTTGGTAACGGTTTTTTGAAAAATCAAGGCCAATCGTCTTCGTCTTATCCTTTTTCAAAATGACGATTCATAATTTGTACATTTTTGATCGGAACGGAACGTTAATGTACTATGGAGAATGGAATCGAAAGAAAGTTTCCACTATGAGCAAAGAAGAGGTCAGACTGACTAATATTTAGCAATTTAAAAAAGAAATTTTAAGCAACATCCAGTTTTGGTTTTTAAAGCTAATTTCTGAAAATTATTTTGCAGGAAGGAAAACTGGTGTACGGAATGCTCTTTTCCCTACGCTCCTTCCTCGAGAAAATTTCTCCAACGGACCTTAAGGATAACTCTTTCTGTTATAGAACATCAAAATATAAAATGAATTATTGGGAGTCTCCCACAGGAGTAAAATTTGTAATGAATACCGACTTGAGCTCTCCAAATGTAAAAGATCTACTTAGAATAATTTATCAAATGGTAAGCCGAATATTTATTTACATTAATCTTAATCTCTACATTAGGAATATTACATTTGTGTAATGTTTGTCACTTCTTAGGTTTACGTGGAGTACGTCGTTAAAAACCCTGTGTGTCCCATGGGAGAATACATCCATAGTGAATTATTTGCGCAAAAGCTAGACGAACTAGTTAAATCTTCATTAATTTATACATCCAAGACATCTTAAACATTATTTTATTTTAGAAAATCCAGGATCATGAAAAATTTTATGCAAAATAAATTTCAAGTCAACACGAGTTTTTTTAGTATATATTTCTGACGTTGTTTAAATTTATTAGCTCCATGAAAAGCCATTTAATTCAATTTTTCACAAAATTTCGCATGTGTTTTTTCAAAAAAGCAATTTTATATTGGAAGCATAGTTTTTAGTAATAATTAAAATGCTTAATTGCAGTCCTCTTTTAGACCTTTCGATTTGCTCTGTCGTTTCTGCGTAAGCTTACACGTAAATATTTGACTTAGCTTGTGCTTCTCCAAATTGTATCATATTGTTACTGCTACAGCGTTGTTTACGTAATTTTTTCCGTAATGAATCTTCCGTTCCAGTTCTACATGCTACATAACTTATACCCGATCACAATAACATTCAATAAATTCTACTTACAAAATCTCACCATTTTGTTAAAGTCAGTCTCTAAAAACTGCATGTTGCATTGTCGTACGTTTTGACTGCTATATTTAGTTCTTATGTTACAGTAGTTAAATATGATTTGTTGATTTCCAGTATGATATATGTACTCTACGCAAAAAAATCTCAAATGTTTGGCTATATTGTACGATAAAAATTGCTTAATTATTCATGCTACACATACAATTCGCAAGGCAAACGTATCTTTCCATTTTGTTTCTAATGATGATGTTCATATTGCATTGTAATAGTATTACCTACAGTTTAGTTAAAAAATTGAGTGAGTAATTGTTGTAAAAGGCAAATCATACGGACGTAATTGTAGAATATAGTTTTAAAAATGCATAGTGAAATACAAATACGGCCTGTAATTGTACATTAGACAATAACTAAAACTAATTTCGTCTGCTTATCATGCAAAAGTTAAAACACAGATTGACACATAATTAATTAATATTGAATTACCCAGTTTCGGGACACATCATTAGCGACGCTATAATATGAACCCCTTTGGGTTGGATTAAAATTAATGACTTGGCAAGCGTAAAATAAAACGAGCTGTTGCTCTTCTGAAATACAGTTACAGTTACATAATCTGGCTAGATTTCTTGATGTATTTAAATTTCTGCATGTTTATCACTAAGGCATACTGAAGTCGGATACATTGAGCTGAAATTAAGGTTGCGAATGTGATAAGATAGGGTCTTCGAGTCTTGTAGACTCAAACTAACGCAGATGCTGGCAGCGATGAATGCTTTGGTTTCACTTTAGTGAAGAAAACCTTAATGTTCCCAGCAAAGTCGGCACTGACTAGAACGTACCCCGCGGGACAAGCAGAAGCATGTTTATTCACTTGAGTGTTAGGCTTTGTTAACGATGGGGACTTGACCATTCCGACTCTTTCTTGCTTCTCAGTTTCCGCTTCCTTCTCTTTAGCTTCAATCTGTCTAACAATTAGGTCCGGATCTGGTGCAAATACTGCACATGTTACCACCACGTTGTGCGCTAGTAAACGAAATAGTTACAATTTAGAAAAAAACTATATAATAGCAACCAGTTATAAATTAGAATTGAAATACCTTTTATGCCCTCCCAATACCCATTTCGATCCCTCCTTGCAGAGGAAAATTTGGAGTAGTCATGATAGGTCTTCCAAATGTAAACGAACTGATTCTCACTTCCACTCACCACAAACTTTCCGTCATGACTAAAGGTTCCTTTGATCTGGCTGGAGGTATTAACGCACCCTTTATACTTACAAGTCAATCCCAAATCCCTTAGGTCATATAATCTTATTCGGGAGTCATTAGAAGTGACCAAGATTTTGTCTTCCCCTGGCATAGGCTCAATACCCGTGATTTTCCTTCCAGTTAATCTTTTCTTCCCTTTGTGGACAATAATCTGCGTGTGGTATTTTAACTGCTCCGTATGATAGAACAAACACCTCCCGTCGTATGTTCCCACCACTGCGAATTTCCCGTTTTGGCAAAAGTTTGCCGCTGTAATGAGCTTATTAGGACCGGTAACTTCGTTCCATAAGGCTACCTTTTTATCGGGAATGTTCCACAGCCGTAGTTTACCGTCAAGAGATCCACTAAGGAAGTATCTGTCATCCTATTGAGCATTTTGAAATTAATTAAATTTAAAAAATCCACAAAGACAAGGCCTAAAAATATATTTTTTTTATTCACGTACCCGAGGATGAAACGCTATTGCCGTTACAAAATCTATATGTTGGAAACAACAAAGACATTCTCGTCTAGATATGTGCCAAAGGCGAACTGTCCTGTCCATACTTGAGGAAAGCAAAAAGAAGCTCTTTGACCACGCAATATCCAGCAGGTCTGCTGTATGTCCGGAATAAACACAGAGAGGCCGAGGTACAAATGGGGCTCTGGGGTCGCTATTTTCACTGCAAAAATCAATTATGTCATTAAAATTTATTTCGAAATAACTTCTATCAATTCACGTCATGATTTGATTGTAATACCTGGCAAGAAGCATCTCTTCCACGGAATGATGAGAATGTTGAGACACTATAGACTCCTGACTTGGAGTGGGGGACACTTTATCCGAAGTATTTTTCGATCTCATATCTTGAAAGTATGAAAGATGGTCTTTCAAAACCCATATCCTAATTGCCCTATCCTGTCCAGAAGTTGCGAGAAGTCTTCCACAATTAGAAAACTTCATGCACCACACAGGCCCAGAGTGATCTCCTGATAAGTCCTGAACGAGTTGTAAATGGTCAAACTCATACGGTCCTTTATGACTGTGAGAGGCTTTCATTCTGACCAGCGGCTCCTGGCCACCTTTCAGTAAGACACCTTCATTAGTGCTAATATCTACATCTTCCTTCTTATGACTTCTTTGGGCTAAGGACTTGGCCTTGTCTACAGTTTTCTTCACCGTTGTGCCAAGAAACCTTTTAACTTGAGCAGTTTTCTTCCGAACTCCACTAGACGGCTCCCCATCTTCTTGGGATGCCGCCGAGGACTTTTTAGAGTCCATCGATTCCTCATCCGAATCTCGATCTTTATTATTACGCTCGCTAATATACTCCGAGGTTAATCTCATTATGTGCAGTGATAACGGATTGATGCATTTCGGAATACGCTCTTCTGCAGAAGACAAAGGAATTCTTTCCCCAGTATCCAGGTTCAGCACCTATGCAATTTATTTATATAGTATTTTATATTTATTTGAAATTTTAAACTATAAAACATCCAAAATTACATAATATTAAAAACATAAAAAACCAACCAAAGATGAATTAGACGAAGAAATTAAAATATTAATTTGCGCCATTAAAAAATCATACATCGATATTTGATAGTGTTATTTTGTTATATAATTAGTGCGCTTGTTAGTTCCCAAGCAGAAGCAAACGGAAAAAGCATAAAAATGGAGAAACTAGAAGAATCAAGATTAATTGCAACCATTAGTTTAGCTAATTAGTAGGAACTCATTATATTTCTCTTGTGTAATTCAAATATTGTAGCCAAGCTATAGAACGGAAAATTGTTTACGAACCGGATGCAAATCCAACGACCTCGGCCGCTTTGAAAAGTAAAAGCACATTACATGGTAAGATATGAACATAGGAAAAGTCAAGTAAAAGTAGAAACTGAGGAAATGGAAGATGTTTATAGATCTACGACTCCCAAGTCATTTATACCATAATTATACCACCAACCAGAGCAGACCAGACCAGACCAGAAAAGATTGACAATATACAAATATGGACCACAATACTCTTTTTACACATCTTTCTAAAGAAAATATTGTATTTAAAGTAATACTATTAATCTATAATTAAAAAAATGAGAGACGTACCTGTACTTGTTCTAGTATTTCAAGATCGGAAAGTAATTTTCCAGAGTCAGTCCTTGTCCTCAAGTTCATGTTGAGTCCGCATTCGGCATCCTTCCTTTCCTCGAAAGCGGCTATAGCGGAGATAATCGAAGAGAGCTGGAGATTCCCAGGTAGAGGTAGTCTGCCCCCAGAGTTGGAATTGGAGTTGGAATTATTAGAATTAGAGACCGTTCCAGACGGTGAAGGTACAATAGTGAGTGAGACTGGGACCGTAATTGGATTGTTATTCTCTGTATTTGTTAAGATGTTGTTTGATAAAGTTGAAGAATTATTCAAAGTGGAAGAGTTGGAATTAGACCGAGATTGAGATGAAGGTTCTCTCTGACCACCAGATCCAGCTCCGGATGGGTCAAACGCAGCTATAACATCCTTAGGCAGTGATTCTGTTCGTCTAAGCACTTTTGGTCCGGAGTTCTTGGCTTTTGTTTTTTCCTCGTCTTGAGCCTTTACAATCCAAAACTTTTGATTTGGACTTTCCAACTGCCTATCCATTTCCCTACACATTGACCTAATTGAAACAGTAGGGCTGGGAGGTGTTTGTGCGGAATGTGCAGAGCTTATGGAGCAAGCGTCCTCCGTCCGGAGTCTGGAAGATTGCCTGGAGAGAATGTGCTTAGTTGACGTGGGTTCAGGAGTGTTCTCCTTGGATCTTATGTCGTCGTCTGTGGAACCAGATAACTCTTCTAACCTTGTGCCGGAAGGGGTTTGAGCTAGTCCCTTTCGTTTTCTTCGCGGAGGGGCTATAGGAGCTTTCATTATTGCTGCGGCTGCATCGATTATCTCAGAAACTGAACCTACCTTATCTTTACAACTTATCACCACGTCTGGCTCTGAAGGAACAAAAGATGCACTTTGTATCGTACTACTACTACTACTATTTTGATTATTACTATCACTTCCAGTAGATTTCGTTGATGAACAAGGCACTGAGTCAGACACCACACCTGAATTTTCTGTAGCTGTACTCGTCGACGGTATACTTCGTAGTGCTACTGATGGAGAATTTTGTCGACTTTCAGACCTGGATACACTCGTGTGCCCAGGGGAACTGCTTGCAGTTGCTCCTTGAGAACTGTCTTGTGCAGTCGAAGCTACCGCTCCAGAGCTTGAACTCAAAGCTGCTGGAAAATTGGAGGGTAGTCGACCAAGGCGTCCCACAGACACACCAGATTGTAAACTAAGAGCATCATGGTCAACTACTTTAAACGGATGTGAAGTTCTTCCCGATATCGCACCGTAAACACCTTCAACGCTTGAAGTTTGACTATCCGACTGCGAATTTTCGTCTGCTGGAGCCTCCTCAACCTCTTCCGTGTTTAAGCGACGTCGCATTTCATCCATTCTCTTCCGCCTCCTTTCATCTTCTTCCAATTCCTCAATCTGACTCTATTCATTAAATTTTTTTTATTACATCATATACATTAAAATATCAAATTGTTTATAATATTTATCTAAATTAATAATAACTAACCTTAGACAAAGATGATAATGACGTTTTGCTGACATCGTGGGAAGGTGGTTGAATGTAGCTCAATGAGGTTCCCGGAGAAAAATAAGTCTCGGATGAGCAACTATCAACTTCTGCTGGAGTAAGCTTAGATAAATCTGGTCGTTGCTCATGTTTCTCCAGAACTTTTCTCGAGAATCTCAGCAGAGTCCCAGTGTTGGGCTCCTCAGCATCGTAAAATTCTTCAGAGGAATCATCACTTCGTTCATCACTGCTACTGTCCGTAGTGGTTGAACTTGACATTTCCTAATCCCAAAACCATACACAATCATATAATCCACCAAAACTCTATATTTGATCTTTATGATTTACACTCTCAAATTTCAACAGCTCAACACTTTCAATGTTTCTCTTTGTAAAAAATGCAATAAAAAAGAAATCTGATATGTATTCGTGTATCACCCCTACCACTTAATTAAGGAAAAACCTTTTAACGACTTTTCTTGAATAAAAAGTAAATGATGAATGTTCGAACTTTGTATCTCATTAGTTCGCCTGTAAAAACTGACTATTATTATTCCCTAGTCAAAATAAATATTCTGCGTGAACTCTACAATATCCTTGGAACGTGCTAGCTCAACAAAACACGATACATGAAATACTGGTTGAAACAAGCCTAACCACAACCAATATAACGCTCGATTTTTCCTTGCTAATGCAGCAATTCTATGCAGCATAACGAGCTCTCAATTTATCCAACGTACATTTTAATTTTATCTTTATGCCTAACTTTCTCAGTTGTCTACTGAAGCGTTCCTTTCTGTCTGTGAAACATATGAATTAAGCACTGATTGTGAGTTATCCTGATAACATTACAATTACCATACCACTTACTTGCTGTATTAGCTTCGATTTTTCAAAACAAATCGACTTTTGCCACTTTCCTTATTCCTCTTGCTCACATTTTCAATCTACCGAGAACCTAATGCGAGCGCATAAAGTTCTCGATAAGAGTTAACTTAAAAATTGTTTATAATGCAGTGCTTATGTTAAATCATAATCACAGCATAATCATAATCAAATCCTTGTTTGTCTTCGTTTTTTTTTACTATTTACACTTTACACTCCATTTACATTTTAACCATAATTTATACGATCAGCACGAAGGAAAAACTTATTTACTGTTTTCAAGCTTTAATCAAATATCCATACTATTCAATGTTGACGTGGTATACTTGGGACACAATTAAGTAAACTACATTATCAGAAACAAACACATGAGATGAAAAAGAGCGAGAGAGAGCCTAGCCAAAGCCAGCAATATGACTGTAGGGAATAGGGATATATGGGTTGACTAAATGCACTTCAACTGTTCAACTTTATCTCAAAGCATCTGTATAAAAACATGGTAAATAAACAAATCGACACATGCAAAGCTATACACCCACTCGTTCCTTCTCACCTTTCATATTGAACGAGCGTTATTATCATGCAAATTGGAAAGGTGTACAAAGGGCTAAATGCTACGCCAAACTTTTCATGAAGATCATGGATAAATGGATAAAATAGAATTATGATGGAAAAGAACAGTTGGAAAGATGGTTTCGTGTTTCTCTTTCACTTCCGTTAGGTTGTAAAAGCCATATATCACATTCACATAACAACTTTGGAGAATTGGATGGACACTTCTCGCTCGTACAAAATCTAACAAAAATAACCCTTGCGTCATTTATCTGAAAATGTCGGAGTTTTTGTTCAGGGACACCAGCACCGTTGATGATGCAAAACTGCAAGAGAGAATATGATGCAAAAGGAAGTTTTTTTTTGGAATGAAACGAAAACGAACATAAGGTTTGATTTTGATGAATGATGATGATCAAGACCTCATGCGATTATGAGGAAGATAAAATTTCATGGAAAGCCTCCAATTCTAGAAGAGATGGATGTAGAGCATGCAATGTAAAGGCTAATATGTAGTGATACTAACCAAAATTGCTCTTTTCAATTTTGTTAGTTTTTTCTCAAGCGTATAAAGTAAATTGTAGTTTCTCGTGTAGTATAAAACGTTATGATATGGGATGGTGCTTTAACGAATTATGCATTAGCTAGGTGAATTTTTGATAAGTCTCACCTTGAATTTTTAACTCTGAATGGGATTGAATGTGGTGAGAATTAAGGTTTTTGGCAAGGTCANTGGGATTGAATGTGGCGAGAATTAAGGTTTTTGGCAAGGTCAGTACCATCTGCCCATGAGCTTTATGGGTTTTTGCAGCGCCTTGTTGGCATTATGTTTAGAGAATGCGCATTACACGAGCCGCAAGTAAATATGTAAATCCGCATTAGAATTTATACATATTTGATCTCCTAAAAGTCATTATGCAACACAACATACGCTCTAAATGTCGAAAACAAATTGCAGTTTCAGAGCCCTGAATTAAGTATGCTTCCTAGAACAAATGGGTTCCAAATATTTGTTTACTTTCATTACAGATATTCTTGTTTGGACAATTTTGGAATGGAACAATGTACAATCAGGAATCAGGAAACATTTGATAAGACCTTAAAATAAATGCCTATGGCTTTTGGTTTTCTCTACGTCTGCAATTTTGGAGTGAAACGCATAGCACACGCTCGTTGCTCGTTTTAACTGAAAATAAAACCTTTCCATTTCCAATAATTCTCATGGTGCGTGTATATGTACTCGCATAAGAAAGGCTTAATGATTCACCTTATATCCATAATTCACATTGGATGGGATTACATCATGGAAATACAAAAAGTGGAAGAAGCATCGTTCACTTGACTCATTCTTCGTCCAAGTGTTATATACTTGCGTGATTTTTCTAAAGATGATGATGCGATGGTGAGGGAGGGAGAAGTTTTGTAAAACTAAATTTTGCCAATGCCAAACCTGCATGTATTTTTCTATCTATTTTTTGTCTAGTTTGTATTACGAACGTAATGTGGATATGGACGCAAAAAATATCTCCTATATTCCAACAGAAGTAGCAGTAGTCTTTTTAGAAAAAAGTGATTTGTCGGATAAGGCGATGAAACGATGTAGTAGGGTGATGTGATGTGATCTCAAAAAAAATATCATCAGCACTACCAACTATTCTTTTGCAATAAGTCAGATAGAGCATCTAAATAAGTAACGTAATCAAGGAAGGAGGTTGACCTACTAATGTTTTGTAAGTTTGTAACACTACGGCCATTTACCACTGGCTCAATTTTTTATTGATCTATGCAAAATAGTTTTTATGTATGTGGGTTGAGCTGAACTCTTCTTTGGAAATACATGACCATCTACCTCGATCCATAACTACTTTTTCTGTTTTTATCTGTGTGTGTGGATGAAATAATAATGTTATCTTAATTCGTGCAATTATTCCTGATCGATTACGCCAACAGCTTAAAGTCATCTACATATTTTGAAAATCTGTGCGAGCCTATACAAGAGGACTGAGATAAAAGGTAAATATTTTATGCAAAGATTTAAAATGATGAACTTAATGTTTTGTGTGATATCATGCAAAAGTGATGTTTTCCACTCCCTTCCTCCATTAAATATTATTTGAGCCAGTAACAATGAACAAAATGTATAATGTTTTATGAGTTAGATCACTTCAAGTAGAGATGACGTTGGTTTCCTCAGTCTGTTTACTGTTAGTATTGTGGGAGGAAATAAAAGTAAATTTTAATGTAAAGATTTAATAAGGATGCTCTTGTCCGTTCCTCGTTTGTAAATGAAAAATTGTCCGTATTGTTACTTGAAGGGAATAGATTTTATGCTTCTCCAAAGGGATGTACACGTTATGTTGCAAACTGATCATCATATTTTAATATCAGTACACAGTGAGAAAAGCTTTCTCCTTTTATGGAAAGGAGCACAAGGTAATAAAAAATGGCCAAACTGCCTACGCACGGCCAAAGGGAACCTCACCCTAACCCTAAACTCATGTACATTGTAAATGAAAGGATGTGATCTAAACCTTATGTACTTTTCAAAATGTATTTGAAAGGATAATAGAATGTAAGAAAACATTGTGTATTGGTTTGTTTAGATATATCCATGAACGAATTCCTGAGTTTTTTCAAAGATTTACTTTGATTCAGGGAGTGCATAACTCATATTAGAAGGAATGTAAACAACTGGAGTGTAATGTTTTAAATTTTGAATATTTATTGCAAAACAATGTGCGCAAATCTTTGTGTAAAGTGAACATTTGAAATCTATCTAATTGAAAGAAATTCACTAAAGAATTTTAAACTCCATTATCGTCTCCATTATGCCTGGGTAAGTTCCTTTACATTTAAATAAGTTTCGGTTAATTAAATACGGATTTTTTCCGTGTCTACTTAAGATATCACTGTTTTAGGCGTTTATAAAATATTGAAAAAATGGTAATTTTCAGGTAAAGACCACATTAATTTTTTGGGCAATAGTATGTCAAGAAATATTAAATTGACGAAAAATATGCGGTTAAGTATAGCTATGCTTTTTACGTTTAAAACATTCAATGGTTCAGTAATAACTAAAAGGTTTGAATGAAAAAGGTTTGTTTTCCAGCACAATTTATCTCATTTTCTCGCCTTCCGTTTCCTTCCAAAAAGATAAAACTGCGGGTTATGGTTGACAATCTAAGAGTAAGATGATAACGAATAATAATGGTGATATAAGCAGTACGTGACGATATGATGAAAAATTTTGATGGTTTGTAGAAAGAAATGTGATATTTAACAGGCAATATCTTAAGAGTCTTTGGTAGAATGCATCAAACAAAAACCAATGAGCTCGTTATCAGCCCTGGTTAATGTTTTCTGTGTGACAATAATATTTTTCACTTGTATGTTATGAATCGCTCATTAGAAACCGAAAACATCGAGTAGGCTGACTGGAGCATAGTTTTAGTCCTTCCTAAGTTCGTATTCTGAATCTAAGAATTTAATTCATTGTGCACGAACTGTTCATCATAAAACCTCATAAATATAAGGATGCAAGTAGTAAAATTCGCCATGACTCATTCGTGCTATGTAAACCAGGGGATGTGATTAGATTAGATTAGCAATGAGTGAAGTTTTGTCAGTCCTCCAAAGTTTAAACCGGCGACAACGTGACTTAATATGCAGAAAATTAAAACATCTACTAAATTTTCCTGCTAAACTGATACATATTTGTTGACATTAATATTGTAAAAATTAAGGGATAATTATTTTTTTATTATAATCCTTGGCTTATGGTGAAATATCCAAAGATTCATATTGGCTATCTTTCTGGGCTTTAGATAGCAGTTCCGTTTGTCTCTCATTTATCCATCTAAATAGTATGTATTGTGGAAGTTAAGTAAAAAATTGCAGAAAAATTGGTCTTAAATTTGGGGTAACGCTGGGGGAAAAGCATATGAAACAAAACTCATAAGCAAATTATTACCGGTGAATAGTTTCTCATTTCTCGGATTTCTAGCCGAATTTTGCATAAAAATGGAACAGGATAAGCAATCATACCAGTTGAATATTGTTAAAAGCAGTTTATTTGTTCGGAGACAAAGTAAAGCTCGCATTATTACAAAAAATGACGCTGAATGGGAAAGGTAAACGTAGAAAAGATTCGTGAATAAATTAGTGTTATAAAAAGCATGCATTTATTTTATTAAAATTTATTATATAAACTTAGCTAATGCATTCCAAAACATTGAATCATGAATTTAAAATTTCAGCATCAACCTGGCTCTTGGCACGATGTTTTGCTCCCGTTGTGGGGAGGGTTTCGAACCTGAGGATAAGATCGTCAACTCCAACGGAGAGCTTTGGCATCCAGATTGCTTTGTGTAAGCAGATATTTACAAGTTAATCAACGGACTATAGAATTTAAATAGCATCCAAAATATTGAATGCTTCATTATTAATGTTACATAGGTGCGCCCAGTGCTTCCGAAGGTTTCCCGACGGAACTTTCTACGAGTTTGATGGTAGAAAGTATTGCGAACATGATTTCCATGTGCTATTCGCCCCATGTTGCGCAAAATGTGGGGAATTCATTATTGGACGAGTTATTAAGGCGATGAACGCCAACTGGCACCCACGTTGCTTCCGTTGTCAAATGTGCGAGAAGGAATTGGCAGACTTGGGATTCATCAAGAATCAGGGGCGGGCTCTTTGCCATGATTGCAATGCAAAAGTTAAAGCCGCTGGCTTGGGAAAATACATTTGTCATAAGTGCCAGTAAGTCAACTTAAGTAGAACTTTTCCTGATTATGCAATAACTGGATTTTAATTATTTGATTACATTCTTAGTGGAGCAATTGATGACAAGCCATTGAGATTTCGAGGTGAGGTGTATCATCCTTACCACTTCAACTGTTCAGCCTGTGGGATTGAGCTGAATTCGGATGCACGAGAGGTCAAATCTCGTCCAGGTATGAAATACCTGTATTCCAAAGTTAACTTGTCAAATGCAACTGACTAATACTCCTTTAATCCAAACTTGTAACATGTAACATTTGCTTTAAAAAATTTTATAGGATATGCTGCCAATGACATGAACCAGTTGTATTGCCTTCGGTGTCACGATAAGATGGGTATTCCCATTTGTGGGGCTTGTCGTCGTCCCATTGAAGAGCGTGTGGTAACCGCTCTTGGGAAGCATTGGCACGTTGAGCATTTCGTGTGTGCCAAATGTGAGAAGCCCTTCTTAGGGCATCGTCACTACGAAAAGAAGGGGCTCGCATACTGCGAAACCCATTATCATCAACTTTTTGGCAATCTCTGTTTCATTTGCAATCAGGTCATCACTGGAGATGGTATGCATCATTTCAGAAATTACCCAAGACTTTTAACAATTAGATAAAAGCCTTTTTTAATCCATTTATTATTATTATTTTTGCAGTCGTAACGGCTTTAAACAAAGCCTGGTGCCAGCATCACTTTGCTTGTTCGCTCTGCGACCAACTCATGAATCCAAAATCCAAGTTTTACGAATTTGACACCAAGCCAGCATGTAAGAAGTGCTATGAGAAGCTTCCAGTGGAACTTCGCAAGCGTCTAAAAAAGATGCATGATCAGGCTGCCAAACGAACAATGTCTTCCCCAGTTCCTAACCCATGAAGTGTTCATCAAAGTTCAACCCTTTCGGCGTTTTACAAACTTTGTATAATGCAATCTGATAACTTTGATTTAATTCATCATAACATCAAGTATTACTTCATACTCTAATTTGTAAACAATTTTCAGTAAAAAAATCAGCACTAGGCTTAGAGTAGAATGAAATTTTATGTTATATAGTACTACCTAATAATTTTTCTAGTTTACAAAACTAGACTACTTAAAACTACCTCTTAGTTCACTAACACAACTTACCAAATAGGCTAATATGAAACAATTTGCCTTAAAATATAATTGCTGTAAGCAGGTGCAGATATGAAATCTCATGTAAAACATGCCATCCGTTGATTTTTCGCCTTTGTATTGTAAAAAATATACTTCTTCCATTTTCGAAAGCTACATAAACTGCCTAGTGCCTTCCTATCCAATAGTATGGCGCTTTTATTACATATAAGATGTAAGTACTCTTAACTTTAACGGAATCAATATTTAAATAAATGCGGGAGTAATGATTTAACACCACTTTTCAAAGCTGAAGCTGTTTTCCTTCGTAATATTTTGTCTAAAACTTTAATTAGTTTGAAAGCATACTTACTTAAGGTATGCTTACTGATGCGTTTAGTTTTATTTTTGAAAATTAATGTTTTAGCATAATTTATTAGACAGAGTTTACGTTTAGCTATTTAATTTAACAGTTTAGTTTAAAGACGCTCCCACGAGAAGATTTCAAAATCTTTGTTTTTTGGGGATGGAGTTTTTAGCGAAGACGCACTTTTTCCGTGGCTAATGCAAGTTTACGGATGTTATGCATTACTCCAGCGGCAGCTCTCTGTAATTCATTGTCTAACGATCCAATCATGTTTATGAGGTAAGGAACAACTCCACATTGATGCATAGTGATGCAGTTTCGTGGATCGGAAGAGAGTGCAGCAAGCGCCTTGGCAGCTTCTCTGTGCACTAAAGGATCCTCAGAAGTTAGATAACAGCACAATGG
>JAANSQ010000574.1:0-21799 GCA_036850885.1 Lepidocyrtinus dapeste
TTTGGGAAGAACCAAGTGTATAGTTGGACCACCCAAGTATTTAAAGGTTTTACAAACTTTTGTAGAAAGTAAGAACGACACATTGTACCATTTTAAAACCTCTTTCTCCTTCCCTCACAAATCTTAGCCTAAACGCTGATCCAAGGTATTAAAACTATAAAAAACCAACCCATAGCTTAAACTTAAAAGCAGATATGTATCTATTCAAAACCGAGCGCACGTTGAGTAACTTTTTCAATCTGCTTATTAACTGTTATTTATATACTTTTAATGTCAATCATGTCACGCTTATCAAACCACTTTTACAATTGAACACATCCTTACGTAAATATGTATTTTGCACCAATCTTTTCCAAGGATGAATGTTTTATAGATCCACAGAAATGCCAAAGACCTAAAAATTCCATTAGCCTAAATTGCTCATGCATGGACCATAATCTACGTAGCTACTTCCTAATTTATATAACAATTTCCCTTTGCACGTTCAATCTATTCTATATGTACCGGAATGATTTTCTACAGCAACAATGCTTCTCCTTTAATACAACTATATAGTGCCATGACAAGAAAACGAAGCAAATCTACAAACATGTTTTGAAAAATACTTTCGTCGATCATATTACAAATGCTTCTATGCAATTAAGCAATGGAGTTAGTTGAAAAGTGACAACCTTTTTTCTCCTTTGCGTAATTAATAATGAAATCCAATTTAATTTACGGCTTTCTTCACCTTTTCCCATGTGACTAAACTCTGATTTCCTGCAAGCATAATCAACACGCCAACGAAAGAGTATATTGCCCAGTAGCCCAGTTAACCCTTTAAACCATGTCCTACAAGGCTTAGTATTGCTATTCTACACATTAAGCAAGCCACACACTCTAACCACAAAACCAGTCTTTTCTTCACTTGTTTGTCTGGCAATTCAGAGTTCTGACAAGCAAAATCATGTAATGTGACACAGCTTACCATACAAATCCGAATTCCTTCTTTTATGGTGGTGATTGTGCATTGTTTATGAATGAAAGCAACTTCTTCTTTGTAATTTCGTAATATTCTGCCTGATCCAAAACCTAGTTTAGACTAATACTATGTAAATATTATTTGTCTTCTGGCACCAACAACTACAAACCACTGCACTTTCTAATTACTATACGCTTCTATTCTGCACAAAATTTCGCACAACACGAATTCAATTCCTTTGACCTTTTAAATCCAATTGCCTTAATGTAAATACACATGAAAGCAAAACTTCAATTAAAAACCGAATATGAACGGACACATTTTGTAAAAACTGAGCGCAGTGTTAAAGACTGTATAATTGAATAAACGCTTAAGACACTGGCTCTAAAAAGTATTAAAGTTTCAGTACAGAAAGAAGCGAGGAAAAATAAATATAGTTATAATTAGACATTTATACAAAACGAAACGTGTAAAGAATTTTTTTTTTGATACATGAATGCAGACACAAAAAACGTGTGTTTTCTTACTTTGCCCCAGCTACAATACCATGCCCTTGAATTTTTGGGTTATAACTGTTACAAGTGTTACAAGACAACTTTCTAGTTCAGTTGGAGTTGGAATGAGAGTTCAATGCACTTCATCTGTTAAAATTTTATGCAGATGACTCTTTCCTTTTTTCCAAAGCAAAGAATTCTTTTCACCCACACAACTCGGTTCAGTCAAAAACTCATTTTCCTACGGTAAATTTTTAAAATCCTGTATATACTTCATACCGTAACTATTTCGAGAAACTATTTAATTAAGCGCTCTAAATTCCTTACGAAAGATTACATAGATTTTATGGTGTACTACAATATAAATTAAAAACTAATTTACAATGAATATGAATGAACGTATGGATTTTCTAAATGTTATTAATAGTTTGCTCCTTTACAAATAATTTTATGAATTTATTGGAATACTTTACGAAATGAAAGTTGGTGTATAGTAAGACAATTGTATATTTTTCAATATAATCACCGTTTTTATTTGAAAATTTCATTCGGCCCAGCTAGCAACTCTTCTTATTCACACCAATAAGATTAGACATGATATTGATATTACAATAATAATTTCATACAATAATTTTCCAAATGAATACATAGCATATTCTTAATTTATTCACATCTTGAATAGTACAATAAACTGTATTAAATTTTAGTAACCTTTGTAAAAAAAATACCCTCAAATGGTATTTACCAGAGCATAATTACATCAATCAAACCAATTAAATCAAATTCATGCCATACTCATCATCCTTAAAAAAGTGCGCCATTTATGCTCTCCATTACGAAATTCTTCAACCAGTTAATTAAACTAAACTGATAAAATAGCTGTATAATAACTTACGGTAAGGCTAAATTGATTCCTAATGTATGTATGCTTAGGAGAGAGGATCTCGCCCATTGACTTGCCGATGTTGTTGTTGCGGTACAGCTTGATTCCTCTGCATCTGGCTGACAAGCTGCTGCCTCAGCATGTTATAGTTTGCATTGTGATTCTGTTGAAAATTTGAAGCGGCAAGGTTGGCAAAGCTATTCTGAATATTTTGAATCTGGGCGCGAGGTGGGTGCTGTTGGTATCTAGAAAGTATTGGAGGTCTCCCGCGGGACATAGGCGGCCTAACATTAGGATTGTGGGGTAAAAAGTCAGCTATAGTAGGCATCCTAGCACAGTACGAAGCCGGAACCGGACGCAAAATAGGAGCGGGATCTGGTGGTACATCTGGAGTAGAATCAGCGCTATTGTTGACACTCATTTGGAGCCATTCTTTAAGCGGTTCAATCATGGGTTCAATTTCTGGCCTATTTTGGTCAGGCAAGCTGTTTTGCAAAAGCAACAAAGTTCGGATCCTATTAATTACCGAGATTGAGATCTTAGTAGCCTCCTCTATCTGATGTTCTGACGCATTGGGGTAACCAGCGGAAAGTCTAGTCTTCACTTTGATGTAGGTCTGTACCTCCATTTCAGCGGTCATACTATTCAAATTCTGACCGTGCTGCTTCTGTCTATCGCTTTCTACCCTGTACTCTGCCCATGCCATTTCCTTTTCTTCTTTGGACAGCCCTTCGTCAGGTCGATTCTCCAGGAGGGAATCAAACTCCTCATAGCCTTTGATTAAGGACGCCTGCGACAAGATCAAATCTGCCAGTAGTTTATCCTTCGGTACAGCCATTGAACTAGAAGAAGCATCCTCCTCATCCTCATCGTACTTATACATCTCATTTACATCATCAAACTTGAAGTGACGCTGAATCTGGTGTTCGTCCACCACCCTAGATGAAAGTGACAGTTTGGTGATTTGTCGACGTAAAATTTTCTCTTCCATAGTGCCTTTAGCGATAAGTCTGTATATGTAGCAAGGCTTATCTTGTCCAAATCTATAGACGCGGAAGATGCTCTGCATGTCCTGAGAAGGATTCCAACTAGCATCAAAGATCACAACACGGTTTGCCCCGTACAAGTTAATTCCAAGACCACCAGCCTTAGTCGAGATGAGGAAGAGCTTTGCTCGAGAAAGGGTAGACTTCTTGTTGAACTTGTCACAGTTCTTCTGTCGATCAGTCTGTTTTACTCCGCCATCAATACGAAAATATTCAATGTTCTTCCTCCATCTCCCCTCGCTTATAGCTTCGCTCAAGGGGAACGTTACTATAGTGCTATCCTGCTTTTGCTTTTCGAGTGCCTCCTTATCCCAGTCCTCTAGGAATTCTTCGATTATGTCTAGACTCGTAAGGAACTGGCTAAAAACAAGCACTTTGTCACCAATGTTTTCACATGTCCTAAGGATTTCCTGGAGGATCACAAGTTTACCACTTAAGGTGACATCATACATTTCCTCTTTGGATTTGAAACAGGAGCTCCACCATTTCCCAGAAATTCCAGCTTCAGAAGGTAAATCACGGGGAGCATCAGGGTCCAATCCTTTTGATCTAGTTCTCCTCTCCATCGCTTTTTTCAATTTGGAGGGTTGGCTATCGTTACTTCCTTCTCCAGACTCCATATCGGTGACCTCTTCCTCCTCCTCAGATCCGTCATCAATAAAGTCTTTTAAAGAGCCCGCATCTTCCGAAGTCTCGTCAGTGTCTAATTCTTTATTCCTCCCCATGGTCAGCGCAATAGGATGTGACCACACCTTAACAAGTTCTGCATAAAACTTGAGAAGGTTTCTCCTCTTTTGGTCATAATCCATACTGCCGATCACACTTTCAAGGTACAACTTGTACAGTTCCACCTGCTTCTCGGACATCTGAATATTTACAATGTATTCGTACTTTGGAGGCAGATACGGTGCTAATATTGAGTAATCAAAGCGTTGCACGCAACCTTCAAGTTTTCTGTGAAGTACGTGTGCTCTCCTTTTCATAGTCTTGACGTCATGATCTGTAGAGTCAGCATGCTGTCCGTTTTGAATGGGACTCACGAACCGATTGGTAAACTCTGGGAGAGAACCTAGCAAATTCGGTTTTACAAAGTTCATCATGGTGTGATACTCTATGAGATTGTTTTGAAGAGGGGTGCCAGTCAAGACGACTCTCCTCTTAGTTTTGATCTGATTCACAGCTAATGCCCTTTGACTCTTCCAGTTTTTGAGGAGATGGCCCTCATCACAAATCACAATATCTGGCTCCAGCAAAGTTTCCTCCACAACTTTACGCAGTCTCTCCTTCATTTTGGTTTTCTTCTTCGGATCTGCGAGACGTACGAACATGTCATAATGTATAATTCCAACCCCTCCTCTTCTTTTCCAGGTGCGGAGGTAATCGATCCTAGAATCCATAGAGGCTTTCGCTTCGTAGATCTTATGCAAGTTGATATGAGGCGCGTCTTCAGTCCATTGCTTAAATTCATTGAACCAATTTGTGACTGTAGACAAAGGGCAAATAATCAGTGCTGTTTTGATTTCGCAGAGGGGGTTTTTCAGTAGCGTGTGAATGAACGCGATGCTCTGTAAAGTCTTCCCCAGACCCATGCAATGTGCTAGAATACATCCTCCGGGACTTTTACCCGCCTTGATCATTTCCAGAGACTCAAAGCAGGCGTTGTACATGAACTTAATTCCTTCTGCCTGGTGAGGTTTCAACTTGGTCGCGATCGAAGGATCAATCTCAATGGCAGGTTCCTTGGTATCGGCATTTATGTCTAACACAACACGCTCCATTTTTTCCGACTCTGGAGCTTTGTGTACTCCATTGAACTGTACCGAATCCAGACCAAGCAAAGATAACGTATTTCAACGTCCGTCAAAAAAAATAAATGTCAAGTAAAATTAAATTCCGTAATTGCTATCTTTGTACCATTTTTTGTCTGTCCGATAATCTCTTTCGACGATCCTCTTCTTCACGCTCTGCTTCCTTTGTGGTCTTGGCAAGTTCCTTGGAGGACATGATTTTACGAATGTTCTTCCTTCCTTTTTGTGATGACTCGGGTTCATTGTCGTCTTCATCCTGTAAATTGAACATCATTTTAAATGTTATCGTAATATGCTGACTGGAATTATTTAAAACTTGTGTATTTAAGTTAAAATTACCTGAGGCACTTCTTGGATATCACTGTCATCTGTGTCCAAGCTTTTAACTCTACGTCGTTTTTTCCTACAAATACAAATTTAGAAGAAAAAAAGTAATTCCTTCAGCACTAGGTATTAAAATCCTGTGAATAATTCTGTCGGAATCTTACTTGGTCTTATCAGCGTCATCATCTTTGCGTTTTCGCTTATGAACTACTTTCTTCTTAAAATCTGGGTCTGAATCGCTCTCATCAGAGAGAGCTATAATGCTGGAGCCTGAATCTGATTCAGCAGGCCTTTTCCTAAAATTCGAACAATTTAAAATTTGTAAAATATTCCGCATTTTTCCGATCATTTACCTATTCCACATGCGCTTACTTTTTTGCACTGGTCTTCCCGTTTGTTCTGTTAGTCCGGATGAAATCGGAGTCGGAGTCAGATTCTTCCTTCACATCCACTACGGTCTCAGAATCTGAGCTTAAGTCGACGACCTCCTTCTTAATTTTGTTTTTAGTCTTTAAAGAGGTCGAGCCGGACTGACTGCCTTCATTTCTAGGCTTCTTTCTCGTTTTCGGCTTCTCCTTCGAGTCTGAATCAGAATCGGATGATATCAGATTTCTCTTCTCTTTCTCCTCTGAATCTGAGCCTGATGAGCTCACCTTTGCAGACAGATATCTTTTCTGGGTCTGTAAATTATCAGAAAAATGCAATAGAAACAAAACCAGCAAAATAAGTTTTTGTGAAATATTTAAATGCTATTTAGAGTTAAAAATTTGCTTATTTTATTACATTAAAAAACTTTAGTGTATATACATACAGAATTTTCTAACTGTGATGTGTGATAGAAACCGGGATTAAAAAAGGTATGCACTAAATTTTGACTACCACTTAAGACGTACATCCTGCCTGACTGACTTTTAAAAACATAAAGCTGAAAATAGTTTTTGAAAAGCATCTACAAAAAGGCCATACCAAAGTTACAAAACTCAACTATCTTATTTTTTGCGTCGGGACACTTTTACAGAATTGGAATTACGCCGTCGAGGTTTGAGCGGCATTCGCTTACTCACTTTCTTTTTGGAGCTGGCCTTTTGATCCTTGGCAGTTTCCTTACGTTGTTTCTTTTTTCGGTTGTCGTCCTCAGATAATACCTCGAGATCAGAAGAAGATCCTGCCGCACTGGCCGAGCTGGCTTTATCATCATCGCTACTCATCATGAGCCTAGAACGTTTGGGGGTTTCGTCCTCTGAAATTTCCAGAATTTAAAAAAAACATAACTTATTAAAACTACAACTTTAAGGGAAATAAAGTGGAGGTTGCTTGTGCTTGGAGATTGGAATTTATTGAATTACCTGAGTCTGTTTGTAGAGACTCTTGGTTCTGGCGCCTGCTGTCACGCTTGGTTGATCTTTTTTTTCTTTCCCCGGGGATCGGAATTGGACGTCGGGTCCTCTTGCAATGGTTAACTGTTTGCAAAAATGACTTCTTCGTCCTGCAAATTCCAGATGGGTATCATTTATCAAACACAATCATCTTTGATTACTTTAAATAAAGTCACTTCACTTGTTTCATAATTTTTATACTCAAACCCTTACATTTTCTTTACTGCAAGTTTTAGTTGCTTCAGAGTATCATCTGAGTCGAAATCATCTTCATCGTCGGAATCACTGTCTACGGAAGTTTTTCCTTTAATAGTCTTCTTTCCAAGTCGATCGTAACCTTCAAGAATGATGCACTTGTCCTGTTCTAATTTGGCGAGAATCTTGGGATCCATTTTCTGAAGTTCAACACGCGCAGTGTAATTGTTCAATTTGGGATCGTCTTTCCAACTTTTGGAAGTACCTGTACCTTCCGTAACTTTCTCCTTTTTTTCTTTAGTTTCTTCATCTCCTGAGGGTGCCTTCTTTTTACGTTGGAGGCGACTTTTCGTGTTTGCTTGTCTAGAGGATGGCCTACTAGAATCTTCAGAGTCAGTTCCGGACGCTAATACAGCGCCCCTGGCTTCTGATTCAGCCTTACTTGCCATAGCTTGTCGAGTCAGTCTCTGAGGTCTTTGATTTTCTTCATCCACTTTCACTTTGGCGTTTGCACTTCCTCTCTGAGGATTTTCTTTTTCGACATCTGCTTCACCTCCAACTGACAAAAGGTTCTCCTCTTCTGGCTCAAGTAGACCTTGTTCTCGCTCATCTTCATCTGGAGTAGGAGAAACATCCATAGTTTCGTCTGCGACCTCAGGATCATCATCTAAGTCACAAACTGTCTCGTCAGCTTCTATGGAAATGAAATTACCATATTATTTCAGAGTTTCAGAGTAATGAAAAGCAATCAAACTGCAAATTGTGCCTTATAATTTTATAAGTATAAAAAGTACCTAAAGCTTCGTTTTCTGAAGAAGCTTTGTTCGTGTTTGCTGTAGTAGACTCTGGCTCTAGTTCAACCTCCATTTCGTCCTCTTCAGGTTGTTCCGACTGTTGTTTCTCTAACTTCATGCCGACGTCTAAGATTTTAGACGACAGCTTGGTTGCTGGCATGATGACGGTCCGCGAATCATCATCCTCACCTTCCTCTGCGTCCTTGAATAATTCTTCATCACTTAAAGGTGCTGGCGTTTCAGGTTCTTGTGGAGATGGTGGGGTCGACACATTGTTGGATTCTCGAGATTCAATGTTAGCTTCTGTATCTTTGTTACTGTCCATCTCCCCGTCCAAAGAGTTCAAGTTCGTCATTGACACATCGTTGACTTCCTCAAAAACTGTTTCTTCTTCTTCTTTACTCTCAGTCTTCTCAAGCTTCACTGGGGAAGCTCTCTTTTTCGTAGCTGGCATGACTACAGTTTTCGAATCATCATCATCGGAAGCAGCTCTCTCTAAATCATCGGCAACAACTGCAGTTTGTGAGAAATGGAGTAACACGGGTGATGATGAACGCGATACTGACGCCTCATCTTCGATCGTGTCCAAGGCAGCCTCGTGATTAGAGCTTCTTTCTACATCATCGTCTGAACGCGCAGTTTCTAAGTCTTCAGTGGCATGCACTCTTCGCGAGGCACATTCATCTGGATCTGGTGCCGGTGACACAGACGTAGCGGTCCATTCTCCCGTTGGGGAGTCCCGAATCAGTTTTAATTTTCTTTGTTTGTGAGAACTGACGTTAGCACCAATATCGCTAGAGGAAGAAGATGAATCTGGCTGTAAAACGTCATTAGTGGTCGCCCTCCCAGATTCCACTACTTCGAGATTGGAATCACTGCAGCCTTCTACAACTCCGGAAGCTTCTGTGGTTGTCATGGGTGATGTTGAATTTGCATTTCCATCCTCTTCAACAGTCATTTTATCTGTTTCTACCTCCGCGTTATTTTCCTCACGTCGTGTCTCACCTTGGTCTTCGTTTACCGCAGTATGGTTGCTAGTGGCAGCAGTTGTTGTAGATACAACTGAACCAGCGTTGGAACCGCATTCAGAAGTGCCTGGATTCCACTCGTCTGCTTGGTGATACCGAGTTTGCAGATCCGCGAGCATACCACTTCCTAATTCCTGAAGATCCTTGATTCCCTTGGAAATCGCATACTGAACACTAGTGTAAATGTTTTTACTCAGCTTCTCCGCCTCTGGTCTTTCCTCTTCCTCGAGTAAAGCTTTATGCTTTTTTAGTTTACGCTCAACAATTACTTCGATTTCATCTTTCAACACGTCTGCTGTGTCTTGAATTAATGATAAATTCAGCCTGAGCATTGCAAGAAGGGTTAGCTTCTTCTTAGGTTTGTCCATCTCCTCAGGTTTGGATGGACCCTTCTCCTTTTCAGGGGCAGGAATCTTCCCTCTATTGAGACGCCGCATACTGACCTGATTTGAAACAAGAATCTGCTACCAGCTACACCAAATTAAATAAAAATACAACACAATATATCAGTACTTTTTATGAATTGGCACTGTATTAAAAACACTGAATAATTTAATTAGCGATTCGCCCTTACTTCATTAAAACCGAAACGTACTGCTCCGAAGAGGGAGTCAAGAATCCAAATAAATTAACCTCAACTGACTCAATTCTACTTAATCCAGGTGTTTTCCTTAAAGATGCGACGAAACAACGGAAGAACAAACTGACCTTTCAAAACAAAATTAACTTTTACCAAGTAAATACTCGAATAATTAGTATTAGGAACTCGAAGTGTCCTTCTTCAAAGAGAAAGTAAACTTAATGTCACGTTGTCACGGAAGTAAGTCCTAGTCCTCGTAGAAGGGAAGATGAGATGAGATTCTGTGAACTAAAATCATACAATCAAAAGTAAAATCGGGCGGCTGATTTTTCCCCTCTTAAACTTGAGCCGCAAAATAGAGAAGATAGAAGATACACACAAACAAGTTAAGGCAAGACTGGCAAGCAAGAATATACACAGTACACTACACACTATACTACAATTACTACACTTGTGTCGTGTCCTTGTGTGTATGTGATGAACGTGAACGTAAAGTCGTAAAGTGAACTTCTCCTTTTGCTTTGTAATCCTGTCCTGTCCTGTATTGTTCTGTCCAGTCTGGTTCTTTGTGTTTGAGACTCAAGTAGCAAGCTGGCAGCACCATAAAAATCAAACATTGCCGCTTAATTGTTTATGAAAGCTTTTCGTGGTTTCATTTATCGTACTGTTAGTTTGTCTTCCACGCAGTGTTCAACCCGGCCCTAATACTTGACTTTTCTTCGAATTAAACGAATTACCGCCATTCATTCCCAGGTTTAAGAAATTGATTTTTCAAAAACTTGAAATTATGAAGTTTTTTTTATGTGATGCTGATCTAAGAGGAGATAGACGAAATTTTGGAACGTGGACAAATAATAGACTAGTAAATATTGAATAAAGCAGAGGTATTAATTAACTATGATTTATTCCATCCGTTTACTCATTGCTTGAAAGGTTGCTCATGAAATAGTGAACACATGTCGTAATTGTAATCATAATTAGCAATTAGGTCTCACAAGAATAAATGCCTCTTTTCATGTGCAAATTTCACANATTAGGTCTCACAAGAATAAATGCCTCTTTTCATGTGCAAATTTCACATTTATTTGAAACATAAGTTAAATACATACAACAATTGAGGACATTCTATGAATTATGAATGCGAAATGCGAAGCCGTACTTGCCGTACATTACTTTCACTATTGCCCAATGCTATGGCTAGTAATGTATGATGCATATTATTCAAGCTATTTCTACTTTGTTAAAAATTTTGAATCAAAAAGTTGGCACATCATAATTTATTCTGGAAACTTTATAAAAAGGGGTTTAGTTAAACTACATATATGTGTGAATGATTAATATGCCAAATATGTTATAATTCTCCTGAGAATGAAACAATAATTAACACTAAAGTGAAAACAAGTTTGAGAATGAGAATATCATCGATCAAAAATAGCTTCCACGCTAGCTAGTTGCAGTTTAGGTCAATCTTTTCACTTCTTGGTTCATTCCACAATTCGAGTTGCAATAAAATTTATAAATCTGTCGATTTTTGTATCTTTCTTTAATAAACATACGGTTGTATTGAGAAGTTTCCTAACTATTGCTCATTATTTTTTGCTGAGATTTCCAAAATATTTCCTTTTTCTACCAAAGAAATATATTTTTAAACATGACGCATCCATGTTGTAACGCGATTCCAACATCCCAGGCAGCCAAATATATTGCATTGTGTGATCTTGTTCGTAAACCTCTGAATCATTGTCATTTTATTATTATTATTATTACTTCGTAATCCACATTTAAGCAAGTTTAAAGGTAAAATGTTTTGTTGAAGGTATTTGGAATCGTTGGAGTTTTCTGGTTCTCGTTTATCCTAGAGGGCTACGGGCTCATCGATAAGGACCAACTTTACGATTATCTATATGAGACGGATTCTTTAGTTCCGCAAACTAGAATTCGTATAGTCACCTCTTCTCCCTCCTCCCTAAATAACACTAGACCGATAGAGAACGCCGCACATCAGCATAATTCCACGATCCAGTACTTTTCCATATTCACCGTATCAACGAATGGTAAAGCACATTTAAGTTCCCGCAATATTCAATTAAGAGAATGAATGTCATGACGAAAATGTCAATTGAATTTTAAATGAAGGCATTGTAATTGCCGGGGAGCTCGGTAATATTTGTTTATCGGGCTTTTATACTGCCATGAATATTGCCCTGTTCGTTTTGCTTCTAAGTGCGATCAATAAGGTAAAATGAAAAAAAATAAAAATAAATACGAGGAAAAATTAAAATGATTATATGAATTCGAAGATCAAATTTTCTTTTTTTCAGAGATGCGTCATCAAACTATCAATTTGGTTCTGGATTCGGGCTTTTATTCAACTCCTGAAATTCCTTTTGTTTGTGACGTATATTGCCCTTGGCCTCTCCATTATGACGCAAACACCTCACCTAATTTTTATGCTGGTACATTTGTACGGACTTTGGATTGTGGGAACCCTAATTAAAGAGATCAAAGAGGAGCGTAAAAGTGCGGCTTCAGGGAATGTTACAATATCAGATAATTATTTAGGCAACACCATTGGTGTTACAGCAGAGGGACGAGGAGACTCCAATAAATGAAAAACCAAGGAAACTTGTTTTATTTGCGGCAGTCACCTTCACGCTGTATCCCATATTTCATGTTTCACGCAAACAATAAAAATTGAGATGTTTTGGAACAATAAGTATCCATGCTTACTCCTACTCCTAGTACTCACCACCAGAAATTAATGGAGTCAATTTAATATTCCATTGTAGTGATAAGACATGCAATCTTTTTTCTGCCAATATTTGATTTTGATCAATAATTCTTCCCCGCGATAATAATGGTACACCCATCAAAAATTGTTGGTTTATTATTTAAAGGGAGCGTTTACATTAAAAGTTCACAAAAACATGGAAAACATTTTCACGATATTTTCTTAGGCTTCTTTAACTCTCTCAAAGAAGCTATGCTTTCGCAAAATATGGATGAACCCATTCCCATTAAGTATTTACTCTAGTTTTACTTTGCCTCGTTATTTTCCCCTAGTCTATAACTCTATAGTGCGGAAAGACCATTATGCTATGTACATGAAACGACTGTCTAACGTCTTATCCTTTGTATTTATGTACAAAGCTTTTCTTTTATAGTATTGTTGTTTACTCAAACATAGATGTACATAATGTTTCCAAAATGTTTGAAAGTGCAAAAATGTGAATGTTCAAACCCTAAACATTAGAATGACATTGAAAATGACATGGGCAGGCCATTGACAGTTTGACGAGGGCTCGTCATTCGTGAAGAAAAGCAGTACACGACGACACAATGAAAACTGATAGACACTAAACCAGTTTATCTAAATTGTAAATTGGCGTCTGGCCAAACTGGACTAGGCTGGAAAACACTTGAAACTGGAGAGAAACACGAGAACGTATAAATCTATTTTCTCTTTAAAATAGCAGGTCATTCCATTACTGAAATAATGCCTATTGTATCTAAATCCACTTGCACGATTAACCTGCAAATTGGAAAGTTCCAATTTCATTTAATGACGAGAAAAAATCTTACAAGATATTATACAAATTTAAAACTTGATTATTCTCAATTGCCCAGAGTATTTAATTGTATATAAATAAAATAATACCCATCAAGATGAATTGTTTTCATACATAGATTAGATCTTGGTGAGTCTGTGAGGTGACAAACGCCATAAAAAATTCAAAATACATTTTCCCTGTTTCCTTTTGTTTTGTCAGAAAACTGAAACATAAGTCACACGCAAGCGAGCTAACTTCTTACATGATGATATGATAATGTAGCGATAACCTAGTTTCTCTCAATATTGTAGGTGGGCCTCTCTATTATTATCTAACATTAAGTAAGCCAACGAAGACGACAAAAAAGGATGATGTCGGGCGAGCAGCGGTATTTATAGGTGGCTTTAGGTCAGAGGAGCGTTGTCCCAAATCCTCATCGGAGTTGATAAATATGTCATAATTTTATAGTCATAATCTCAAAGAACACACAATTTTTTTCTGTATTCATATTCGAAAAGGAACTTGACTCACTTTTCTCCCTCCAGTAGGCCAGGTATACAGAGAAAGTAGTGAAAAGGTTTACATAACCTTGCAGTGTCAAAAGTCATCATTACCATGCATCATATATCATCGTTTGGGAAAGGAGCTAAAAACACCTTTTTCCATCGCGCTGGACTCGACAAGTGACATTATTATCGAAATAAAAGAAGCACTTTATTCCACAACAAGGTTGTGCTCGAGTAAAAATAAGAACAATACACTTTTGGAATACTGAAAATGCATCTATTCAATACGACTATTCTATAAGGCAAGTCCCATGCATGATTAACAGTACCATTAGTTAATTAAATTAATGACTTAGCAAGATTAACATTATACCAGTAAACTCCATTAAGCTACTTACTTTGATCACCAATCTAATTCTTTTTTTCCGATTTGCATCCAACTATCTACAAAACTACAACGTTTCAAAATGATTACATAATACATGTATTCTATCATAACATAGCATGTCATACACTTTACTTATAAACCCTGGTAAAAAAGCCCAATATGAGAAAGAAAGTTTTGCATTGTTAATGCAAAGATATGGTGGGAAGAAAGCATTTTCTTGTCGTATGATTAAGAATTTTTTCTCACTCACTCGAAAAAAATAAAATGGACAATCGAACTGATAACTTTTCCCTTTGTCCAGAACAGATACACAATGCATATGTGTACAGTATGACGTGAAATCGCTTATAACTTCAATGTAAACTTTCTTTTTTTATTGTGTCTTGTCTTGTCTGCATTATTCCGTTTCATGGGCCTTTTATGTTGGCCAAGGTTGCCTCTTCCTCTAAACTCCACTCTAACTCCAGTTCAGTTGAAGAAGAAGACCCCTCGTAGATATTTTTTCATGTTACCTGGAAAATGTTTAACAATAGACTCTGTTGGAGAAAGGCAGTTTGTTTGAGCTTTAAACGAGGAAGGAATTATATGCTCGAGTGGATTGGATTGGATTGTCAAGTGAAACATGACGAACAAGTTTATTCAAACTCTAACAAAGTGAATTGGACATGCAAACCTAAACCTAAACACACATTCAACTCAATTCCACAATGCAAAGGATGGCAGAGTAAACTAAACTGTCCACGTTTTCGTTATGTGGTTTGAAATATTTTTTGCACAGTTGTGCTATGTGAAAAAAAGTGGGTGATTGGATGTATGGATACTCCTATTATTATGCCATTTTATGGACATTATGCGTCTGAAAAAAAATACATTTTTGAAGACAGGACAAGAAAAAGTTTAACTCAAGAGTTGAGTAAGAGCGGCAGTGTTAGGCAAGCAACGATGGCGAACGATTGCTTCTGCTCCAGCTGCGGGCCAACAAGAATACACCATCTAAATGACGAAGACCTTCCCTACTTTCTCCTGTCAAGGAACTCGACATTCTCCTGCTGAAATGGGTGTTTGCATGGGAAAAGGTGCGTTATTAAAGGCATTTAAAGTTTTAAAGTGAAAAGTGCCTCGATGGTGAAAATGTTATCTTTCGAATGTTGCAGAAACTACGCTAACATCTTCGGACTTAGATCCAGACGGGAGATTTGTACCTTCAGGGACAACAGAAGATCAGGATGAGAACACTTTAGCTTCTTTGAATCAGTCGAATCATTCGGATAAACTAGATTTGGTAGATCCTCCTAGAGTCCCAATCATCTTTGTACTTGGAGGTCCAGGCTCAGGGAAAATTACTCATTGTGACAGACTCGTCCAGGAGCGTCCTGGAACGGTCCATATAAATATGACTGACTTGATCCAGCAGCACATTGTTGGAAATGGTATGATGCACGAGAGTAGCAATTCTAGCAATGGCAATGGTGAGCTTTCTCTTTCTGCGGAAAACAAAACCAATTGAAATTCGTGCCCGAAGAATCCTTTTTCAGTTTGCAAATCCTCCCACAGCAAATAATTCAAAAAACCACCTAACAATTTATGGAAACAATACAGTTCTGTTTTTCTTGAAGTGGGCTAATTCAAATTATTTTGCTAAAGATAGGAGGTGTGGTTATTTAATGTTTGCCGTTTTACTTACAATTAGTGCAACTGCAACCTTGATCGTGTCCAGTGTGGAGAAAAAAAGAGTGGCAATAAAAGCACCCACAATTGCACGCTATTGCGTGATGGGATGAGGATGAGACACGAAAAACATATACAATGGGAAATATGCAGGGGGATTTGATAGGAATGTATTGTAGGAAATTACTAGACAATTTGTCATTGGGCCATGTTCGGCTAGATTTTTTTTGCAAAATGTATGAGCTGAGCGGGGTTGGGTGAAAAAGTAGGTTATGTGGAGTTCGAATGGAGTATAGTAATAATAAGCTTAGTCAGTGCTCCACATTCGCAGAAAAAGAAAAAGCATAATATTGTATTATATTGTAATGTTGGAACTCGCACTGGGTGGTGTGGGGTAAAATGAGAATTCATAAGGATTAACACACAAAATGCTTTCTCTTTTGTTTTGCAATTAGACTGAAAGCTTTCTCGTACTTATATTTGTAATTATTCTAATGGAAAATTGTAAAGAAACGCATAATGTTAATTATAAACTATTATTTGGGTACGTATGAAGGTCTGCAGGATTTTGGACAAATTACGTCAACTAGTTTGATACAAATGCTGCAGATGGAAATGAAATTGGCTACATCGTCGATGAACGTGAAAAACGGTTTTATAATAAGTGGATACCCTAGGTCTATGCGAGATGTGGTTGAATATGAACGAAAAGTGAGTTTGAAGAAAGAAATTGAGCAAAGTTATCCTGCATAAATAGAGTAAAAATATTATGTTTTATGTTTTCTCCTAAGATTAACCGAGTAGACCGCGTGATATTACTAAATTGGCACCTGAAAATACTCGAAAAGCAAATAGAATACGGTTCTCAGCTTGGGGACACGGTTTTACAGTTGGCACGTATGGAACTGAAGAACTACTCTAAGCATGTTCTGCCCGTTGCCGAATATTTTGACCAGCTCAAAAAACTCTCTGTAGTGGATGGGGAAAGACAACCGCCTGAGGTCTATCAGGATTTCCTTAAACAGGTGGACACTGTCCTAAATGACCCAAAAGGAGGAATGGATCAGAACTATAGACCACCACCACCCCAATCTTTTATACAACAACAAAAAAATGACAAAATAGCTAGAAATGCTCCGATACCTGTTTCCCTTCCAGCAGCCTCTATGCCCGTTAAGGTGCCTCAAAAGAGTAAAAGTGACAGTGTGCCGAATAATAACCCAGTAAGGTTGATGATCATTTGGGTCATTGGTAAGATAAAATTGACCATAGAGTATAGTGTTTGCTAGTTTTACTTGTAATTAATTGATTTATGATTAACAGGAGGACCAGGTTCCAATAAATCCCTTTTGTCCTCAACGTATTCTCAATTAAATCAAAAGTTATCCTCGAACGTAAAATGCTCATGGTTAAGTATAGGTCGTGAGCTAAGAGGTTTGTTCAGTCTCCCTGATGGCGATAATGGCTACAATTTAGACAAGTTGGAAAAGGCCAAAGCGAAGCTTTTACAGGGGGAACTTGCTCCGTTAGAAATTGTAATGGAAATCATCAGACGGAAAATGGACGAAGTAACCGGACTAAACCAAAACGAAAAAACAATACAAAATGTTTTAATCATCGATGGCTTCCCCAGAAGTCTTCAGCAATTAAAGTCCTTTGAAGACAACGTAATATTATATTTTCTTAATTAAAAATACGCATAAATAAAATTTATAAAAATCTCAATTAACTTTTCTTTTCATCACAGTTTCCCTCTTCAAAGCTTTTGCGTCCGCCACCTTGTGTGCTCATTGACTGCACGGAAGTAGAACTTGGGAGGAGTCTAGGTCAACGTTCCATAAAACTCCAGAGTCTTAATGATCCCTTGCATAAAGATCTATTCTCGCAACAAGTGATTAAAAAGCAACTGGAAATTTATAGGACAATTACGTTGCCCACGCTTAAAGTACTAGATGATCAGGAGCGGTTGACCATTATCGATGGAGATATAGAGGACAAGAGTCAAATCGTACAAGATTTCAATTTAGTAATGAACTCCCTAATTGCAAATAAGAGTAAGTTAAGCGTAAATAACGACAAGACGGTTAGGAAACCCAGTACAGATACGCTAAAAGGCATGTACCTGGAAATTGACAGTCAGTGAAGTCAATTCAGTTTAGGCGGATCTACTATTGATTTTCACCTGTATTATTATTACCATTTATTATTACTATCCTATATACCTACTTACACGTGTATTTATAACTATACATACGAGTAAAGATAATAAGTACCCTATTATATATGTAAATTGTTCTCTAAATTATATTGTTGTGGAATGTTTCGACTGCTAGTGACGCGGTGACGCGACGCCTCTGTGCGAACGAAATGTAAAAAGTATAAGTCTAAATAATAAAAACTTATTTTTATTTTCATGAAGGCATTTGCTATCCAAGTTTTTGTACAACTTGTTCATGCGGTCATCTACTTTAATAGCACCTCAACAAAGTCATGAATAAAATATTTAAACCATTAAAATCCTTGATCTCAAAACATATCAACTATCAACTCCTTGAACTTTTTGTCTTTCTACTTCAAACATAAATTTTTATCGTAGTTTTTTTAATTTAAATAATAAGTAGTTGGTGATTTCTGGTTGGCTTTTAATTTGCAAAAATACACAAACTATTGGATAAAATATGAATGCTACATGACGAACGGTAATCACAGTGGTAGATGAAGAAATTATTTGATAGTTTTTACAATTCAAGTACAGAGCAAACATCGATACAAATGCTTAAACGGTTACGATACGATACGAAAAATCATTTTCTAACATCTGGGGTGAACTGAAACGCTTGTAATACTTATGAAGTGTATTTGTAATGCTTCTTGAAACTCATTAGCGCTCTTTTTAATGATTTCCCTAATTCTGAAATCTAATGATACGTTAAATTTGTCAATGGATGTCCAGACTCCGAAGCCTATTTAAAAGTTTGATGATCGAGGAGCAAAATGTGTAAGGAAATATGTTTCTAAACATGTTTAATAGCTACTGTTTACGTAGGAAAGAATGCGATTCATGTATCACACCTTTTTCCTAATCACTTTAAACCTCTTTCTCTAGATTCATTATATATCCAGTTCTAATATCATGCTCTGTGCTTAGGTAGTCGTAGTACTGCTACCGTAGTAGTATAGAAAAATGTACATTTTCACCAAGTGGACTGGACAAGGAAAGAAGTATATAAAGTGTCAGTGTCAAGCAAAAGCAAGCGGTGTGTTTGTGAATTTTGATATGTTGTTATTGGTACATTTATATAAGAACACGCTAGCGATTCTTTCTGTCCACGTCGAGTCGTCTCAGATGTTTTAACTGTTTTAAAACACAAGACCGTTAAACTTGTAATCTAGGTTGAGAAGAAAGCCTAGTTGTATTTAATCGACTGTATCCTCCTTAACTATCTATAATGAAATCTATGTTCTTGTCTGCCTCGTAGTATTACTAAATTGACTGTGAAGAACTGAAAAGTGATAAATATGGCACAATTAAAAACAACACTGGTTACATACTACTAGTTATTAGCCTTTGATTTTTCAAATCGATAAAATACTCTCTGAATGAATTGCCTTCTGAAGAAGGAAAAGTATCCCTAGCTATTAGATAGTTACGATTTTAGTCCACTTATCATAGTCATGGGGGGAAAACCTCGGGGAAAACAACAAGGAAGAATAAGGTAGTGCAAAGTTCTAGAATTCCCTAGTGTCCATAATACGGAGTATAATTTTTAAATTATACTATTAATTTATTATAAAAGTCTATTAATTTTTAAATTGTGAACAGAGCGGCAGCTTCAGCCAAGTCATCTAAACCAGCCAAAGAATATGTAGTTCTCAACAGGAGCAAGGAGGAGTTGGATGCTCTTGACGATCTCAGTCCTTCTGGAGCCAAGGTGAGGAGAAACCGTAAAGCCTCATCCTCCTCCAGTGGCAAAACCAGAGGTTCCGATTCCAGTAACACTGACTTTATTGAAGATCCTTATTGGTCGCCTTCTCCATACTCTGCCTTTAAACTTCTCATATCAGCGAGATTCGCAGCAGCATTGTGGTCCACTATATCTGATTGTGATGAGACCTTCAATTATTGGGAACCAGTAAAGCTCTAAATATAAAATTAACAAATAAGACTAAACCTTTTGTAACTGGCGATTAAACCTTGTTTCTATTATTATTTGTTTACAGACTCATTACCTCCTGTATGGGAAAGGATTCCAAACCTGGGAGTACTCGCCGGTTTATGCTCTGCGCTCTTACACGTACGTCCTGTTACATGCCGTTCCAGCAAAAATCTACGATTATCTGTTCGCTCCAACACCCCTCCTCATCTTTTTCTTCCTACGATGTTTCCTCTCTTTTGTATGCGCTGGAGCCGAGGCATTCCTATATCGCGCAGTGAGGAAAAGACTGGGAGGAAATATTGGTCGAATGGCACTAATCACATCACTCTTCTCTGCTGGAATGTTCATCTGCTGCTGTGCGTATCTACCCTCTGCCTTTTCGGCGTAAGTTGGATGAAGAAAACAGCTATTCCCATTTTCAAAAGAATACATCCGCTTGAACTTTGTTGTTAATCTTGTTTAAGATACATGACCGCATTAGCAATAGCCGCTTGGTTGGAGAACCTGGACGAACTAGCGATATTCGCAGTTGCCCTGTCAGGCATTCTCAGCTGGCCTTTTGCAGCCTTAACAGGGTAAGTATTTAATGTTACGTTAAATAATTTGATGTGGTATTCAAAATACGTAAGGATTTATAATCCCGATTTTTTAAATATTCCCATAGAGTATTTATAGCGATTGACATCGTGTTTGTGCGACGAGAAGTGTTCCTTTTTGTTAAATGGTCGCTCTTGTCATTCATAGTAATCATGGTATGCTTTTACTTCTTCAGATTTTATTAGTTTAAACACTATTCCCAAATTGTAATAATAGCATGACCTATTACCTAAATCTCAAAATCATTCAGATACCCACAGTAATTCTGGATACTAACTTGTACGGCAAGCTGGTCATAGCACCCTGGAACATAGTCATGTATAACGTGTTTTCATCGAAAGGACCCGACCTCTACGGAACTGAGCCATGGTCTTATTATATCGTGAATGGGTCATTAAATTTTAACCTGATGTTTATCTTCACCCTGATTTCTCCGATTCTCCTAATGTTGACTCACAAGCTACAAGAGAGAGTACGAGAAGTGTTTGTGATCGTTGGTACAGTATTTATCTGGCTTGTAGTTTTCATCATACAGCCCCACAAAGTGAGTTTTAAAAAAATTAGTTACGTTTCTAAAAATGTTTAGTTTAGTATGAAATAGAAATGTGATGGTCATTTTCTCTTTTCATTTCTATTCCAGGAGGAAAGATTCTTGTTCCCAATATATCCTATAATACCGATTGCTGGAGCGATAGGAATAGATTGTCTGCAAAAATTGTACAGCCCCACAAAGTGAGTTTTAAAAAAATTAGTTACGTTTCTAAAAATGTTTAGTATGAAATAGAAATGTGATGGTCATTTTGTCTTTTCATAGGAGGAAAGATTCTTGTTCCCAATATATCCTATAATACCGATTGCCGGAGCGATAGGAATAGATTGTCTGCAAAAATTGTGCGACATGTTGTGTGCCAGACTTTTCTTGAGGTGGATTCAGAACGTTAAGGATATCACCAAAGTTCGAGTGTGGGACTACCGGAGACTATCTACAGCTATAGGAGTCGCTGCCATTATATTATCCAGTGTTATCGGCTCCTCCAGAATATTGGCTTTGCATTATGGTAAAATAATAATTTTCCATGAGACTTAAAATTCTAGTACTCCTTCTGGTTATTTACGTTATGTCTCATAATTAACTATTGTAGGTTACAGAGCACCGTTTGATATCTACTTCCAACTACATCGTGACCCTGAGGCACAACATGCAATACAAACAGGTCGTAACTCTACTCTCTGTTATGGAAAGGAATGGCATAGGTTCCCTGCCTCCTTCTTCATACCCTCCCTGGACTGGGACGTACGTTTCATAGAGTCTGAGTTCAAGGGCCAATTACCATCTCGGTACCCATCGAACAACCCCAACGGAACCAAATTAATTCCCGAGTATATGAATGACTTAAACTTAGAAGAGGTCACAAGATACGTAAACGTCTCCCAATGTGACTA
>JAANSQ010000575.1:0-21763 GCA_036850885.1 Lepidocyrtinus dapeste
AGACTTACTTTGAAGATGAAGACTTCTTTGCTACGTAAATTCGAGGGGAGGGTTGGATACGTATACGTATCGCTTGTTGCAGAGTTTGCTTGGTACCAGGTTTTAGATTTTCTTGTAGATTTTATAGGTACCTAATGCTCACTAAGCACTCTAAAGTAAATTTTGCCCCTCCATATCATCATCTTCAACCTAAATACCCGAGATAGAATGGCTTGTTCAATACACCTTCCAAAAGAATTGTTAGGACCTATCCATTAATCTACCATCAACATCTTCTTGAGCATCAGGAAATATTATTCTTCCCAGAAAATCGAAAACGTTTATGTAATGACCAGCAACTTGGATACGTGGTGATGATGACTTTGATGGTGATCTTTTACTTAGAAAAAGTAGTAAGGACACTGCTTATTTGAATGTACTTCTCAGCTTAAATAGGATTTCTGCTAATTATGCAAACTACATTTTATTAAGTAGACGATTTTTATTATGATTGCGTCGTTTTAAAGTTTTCCATGTATATTCGATTTTGACAAAGTCACCCAATGTCATTGAAGCTCTTAGGATATGTCTATGTTCTAGAACATGTTCTAATTGAAAAGGTCATACGTACATTTTGCGGATGTATAATGTCTAATAAAACAAATTGGGATAAGACCAAGAAAAAAATCGTTGGGAGTAGGAGTACTTGCACTACGCTGGTCACAGAGAATTTTTTGGTCTTGATTTGCATAAAAGGGACTCCCATCCGATGATAAGGGATTTGAAAGGAATGAAGTATGATGGGATGATTCGGGTCTTATACTTGAATATCTTCAATGCAAATTAGAAATTATCCGTTTCCAATAGCCAAGCCAGAATTGATTTTTATCCTGTTGACAGTATATATAGTGCAGGCTGCGGGCAACGGAAGCATTCACTCCTCGATAATGGGAGAAACAGAGAAGACATAATGTATCTTCTCAGTTTGAAGCGGTATTTTACTCATACGAGAAAGGGATTTTTTAAGGATTAATTTTTTTTACCCTACGCGTCCTTGTTTTATTTTAATTTTATCTTAGTGTTGTTTTGAAACATTAAATTAATCTTATTATACACTTCGCACCACGTTATTTTAATCACGCACCAGTTCACTGTAATTTTAATCTTATTTTTGAGCCACCTCAAGTCCAGCCCAGAGCATTAGGGATTTTCCAGTTTCAGTATGTTCTCCGACGTGGTGGACGACACATCATCTAGTTCGACGTTGACAATGGGTGAAGTTCAGCTCCAAGTTCCCAGAGGAATATCGCCGTCGACACCATCCCATACTAAACTGCCGTCCCTTAACCCTGCGTCTGGTGGATCGGAGCTGGAAGATATTCCGGAAAACGGATTCGAGTTTTTACCCCCGCCTTTTGACAATTCGTACTCCTATCAAGGGGTCATCTTAAACAATGATCGAATGTTTTCGTGCCCTTCACCCAATTCGAACACGTCGTTTCTTCCCGAAGCGTCTTTTACCAACAACCAGCCCTTCTTTAACACTTCAGAAGACAACGGAATGCACGGGTAGGTTATTTATTTATTCATTTTTTGAGTTAATTAACTTTTAATTTGTTAAAAGTTTAGAAAAAAATTTACCTAAAATATTTATCGGATCTTTTTTATTTACTTCAGTGATGGTTATGGCTTATTAACTACCGCGCCAACTCCATTCCATGGACATGATCACAATGGTCAACATTTGGAAGACGTAGGAGACGTGCTGCTGGGACAAGAGTCAGAAATGGGGACCTTTCTTATGCCCCCAGATGATCAATTGAACGACTCTGGCATGTCAATTTCTCCAATTAGTTATGGAGACCAGAGGTGGAGAACTCCTAACACTGGAAACTCTGGTTCCAGCAATCACTTTGACTTCTCCTTCACTTATTCTCAGAGCTCAGGTGGTGGTAGCAGTGGAAGCAGCAATCATAGCAATGGCAGTAATGCTAGTGCTGACTCACCATCTCGACCGCGAAATGGCAGTTTGTCGTCTTTGCCATTCGGTTGGGGATCCGCTGACCAGTCTGCTTTGGTAAGTGACTCGTTTCTTTCTCAATTTACCCCATCGCCCTGTACTGTAAAATTTTTTATTAATAATTCTTCCCAGGACCAACAATCCTCAGAGGGCCCTTTGGGCAGCTCGATGATAAACACTTTGGGAGATTCCATTTGGACTCCAACTCAAATGAACTTTATCAACCACCAACTCAAAAACATTTTGAACTTTAATGTCGACGGAATGGAACAGACTCTGATGAAATTGTCCAAGGAACAGCTTCTCATCTTTGTCGACGTAAGTCAATATATCCTATTGAATCAATTCTACTGAAACCCATTCAATTTTTGACTTGGTGACATTTTAATTTGATTTTTAATTGATTTTGCCTCTTTTCATTTTATTTCAGCTCATCGACGAAAAATATCAGGAACTTCTTCAAGCGGGAGAACCCGCCGGTGCCGCTAGGGTGCAATGTATCATGGTCAAAGTCCAGCAATTTATCATCTCGTCGTTTGTTTCTGAGCCAACAGGCAGCGTTTGCAGTGTTAGCACCCCAACAACTACCAATGCATCTTCAATGGTAACCACTTTCAAGGACTGCTCCTTAGACAGAGTTGCAAAAATGCAAAGAAATATTGCTGGTATGTTGACAAACAAATTTGCAGCTTGTGATTAAATTGAATACCTAAACTTAATTACTTTTTCTCTCGAAGGATTTAAAGACGCCCCTTACATTTGGCATGGAGTGTTGCCTCCTCGCATTCACAAGAACCCAATCTATTCAAACAAGGTATGCTTAACCCTATCCATAGGAACACAAATCTCACTCACAATCAGTAAAATGACCAAATTTAAATTGTACCAAAATTTCGTTTTTCAAGGTTTTTCTTGGAGGTCTCCCATGGGACATTACTGAAACCACGTTGATGCAGGCGTTTCGGCCATTCGGTATCATAAAAATAGAATGGCCTGGAAGGGACGGCTTTATTGGGAAGCCAAAGGGTTATGCTTACGCCCTATTTGATAACGAGAAGCAGGTCCGTATCCTACTAAGCATAATTAATTATGTAACTTATTGATCTCCAGTGAAGCTAATTGATTACTTTGTGTGGCAGGTCAAGCTTCTTTTACAAAACTGTACTCATGATTACACAAAATCTCCGGAGTGCAAGTACTTCTTCAAAATCACTTCAAGGAAGTTCCGGAGCAAGGACGTGCAAATAATTCCATGGGCTTTGAGTGACAGCAACTTTAAGAGATGCGAGGCGTCCAAAATCGACCCCCTGAAAACAGTCTTCGTGGGGGCTGTTCATGGCATGGTAAATGCAGAAGGTCTTGCGCACATCATGAATGACTTGTTCGGCAACGTTATATATGCAGGTGATGTGAAATTTAGTCGGAAATGGAATAAGAAATATGAAGTTTTTAAAAATGATTTCTCACATTTGATCTTTTCATTTAAGGAATTGACACGGATAAATCCAAATATCCCATCGGATCAGCTCGAGTGACGTTTAACAATACGGACTCTTACATGAAAGCAGTGACTACAGCCTTCGTCCACGTTAAGACCGACCGCATTGACAAGAAAATTCAGGTGGATCCTTACTTGGAAGATGCCACCTGTACTGGATGCAAGTTACAGCAAGGTCCGTACTTCTGCAGGGAGGAGGACTGCTTCCGCTACTTCTGCCGCACTTGCTTCCAGTATAAGCACTCTGAAGGCTCATTCCGCTCTCATCGCCCCATGATGCGGGCCACTCACAACAGGCCAACTTCCCACGGAGGAACTACCAACGGGTACCAGCAGCAAGCCCCCATGTTCGGGAACAATGCTCAAAACAACAACAGCAACGGTAACAACAACGGAGGCTTCCATTACAGCTACCATTATCAAAATGGTAGTGGACAAGCCAACGGCCATAACCAGCAACTAAATGGAATGAGTGGTGGCGGGAACCACAACTTGAACAACTCTAGTAACAATGGCCGTCAATGGAACACCCTGAATGGGAACAACACAGGTGGCATTCTCAACCGAAATATCCAGGCCATTAATCAACTCAACGCAGTACGCTCCGGAGGGCTTGGTAACAAGCTAAACAACTTTACAAGCTCAACTATCGGAGCTCAAAACGGTGGTGGTGGTTTAAACATCCCCGTCACCACAGCCACCAACAAAGTTCAGTCAGCACCCTACGGAAACAATCTAAACTACAACAATGGGAACGAAGGAAACAACAGAAACTTTGTTGGACAAGTGGGTGGACCCCGTCAGCCACAGCATTACCAGCGTTGGTAAAATTTAAAAAGTTGTTTACATTTATGCTCTATGCCGTTGTTTAAATGATAGCTTTACACTTGGCCTTAGTACGTTAAGTAAAATATCCAAACTTTATTTTGTTGATGATTACGGTGTCCAACTGACACCGTCATAGACCCCGGTTCAAAACCGGTCTAGTTTCGCTAATTTTTTTGTTTTGTTTCAAAGTCATCAACGCTACAAGTATGATTCATGTAATCCATTTTAGTTATACTTACGATGCATAGTCAATTGTATCCGGTAAATATTTGTAGATAAGTTTAGTAGTTTTGTAAGCACAGCAATTTATTTAGAACTAAATATCTGCTTTAAAATTCCACTCAAAAAATTGTTTTCATTTAGTTACATAAAATCTGATAACAACATTAATTATATTTTTAGTTAAGTTAGAATCGATGTGATTTAAATGTTAAGATTACGGAACCATCAGTTTCTTTCCCAATCCCGTTCTTAGTATACTTGTTTACATACAATGGTCAACATGCAGATGTTATGTTTATACCCACTTGAATCTTAATTTTTTTTGCCATTGTGAGTACTTTTTTCAACCATTTCAAAAGCCATTTTCAAGTTTTCAATCCGACCACTATTTTCCTAGTTTAGTTTTTTCTTAATTTGGATCGAGCTATATGCATTACAATGGTTTTTTTTGAATTCTTAAGCAAGATTTTCACTACGATTGTTATAAATAATACTTGTTAATTACACTATTAAAGTTTAATTGTCTATAATATACTAATACTTTCTCATTTTCCCTCTCATCTTGTTTATGCTTTAGGGAACATAACCGTTTAGCCTCAAATCCAATAAGCAAACTCAGAACATCAATCCAATCCGATTCTAAAATGTTAGGCTAAACTTTAGCTTTAATTATATATTCATTGCGTAATACATAAACATTTAACGTAAAGAAATATATAAAGCGTGGAGGTTGAATTGAGAGCACAAATAAAATAAAATGAAGACCTGAGAAAAAAATAATTGCTAAAATCCATATCCGGATTAAGATTTACTCTGATGTTTATAAACTTTACAAGAACATTTAAGTTTCAAAGAGTACGAGAAAGTGAGAGAAAGAGATAGAAAGAGAGATAGACGACAGGAAAAAATACATAAATTTTCATATATCATTCACCATCCATGAGAAAATGTTAAAATGTTTAGTTCGGGTATAGTAAAGGTACAATACAGATCAGCTTAAAATTTTAGTTTGATTGATTCGGATCATCATGGAAATATTACTTTGGAACGTATTATTCATTCAAAGGTTATCATACAAGTCTATACAGTTTCAATCACGGCATTCATAGAAACTTGGTTTTACTCAGTTATGCTTTCTCCAGAAAATAAATATTACATCGACAAGACAATTACAGACTTGAAATTTTTTGCTTTGTTTTCATATGCACCTACACTCGGTTCCGAGTACTACTAACTTAACCTATAGTATGGAATATATAGATGAAATGTGGTAATTTCTTTGAAATTCAGAGAATAGAGTTTGTATTTCGCTTTGATTTACAGACAGCTTTTGAGAGTTTCCTCTTCATCTTGGTCAACCACCCGGTTTTCCTTTCGCCAAGTAGTGAAATATATAAGTTTTCTGCAATGTTTCCAACTCAACTGTATACCACCAAAAAGTTCAATCATTTTTTTGGGTTCGCATTATATGGGGTCATGGGGAATTAGAAATCATTTCAAGAAAGTGAAAGAAGCATGCAATCATGCCTTTTTTAAAAAGCTAAAAAATCCAGACTCGGTTGGGCCCATTAGCATTGGCACCTGGTTTTTGTGAGTGATTTGAATCTGAAAAAGATACAAAAAGATTATTCCATTATTTTAGCAAAAGAGTTTAGTAAACAAACTCGTAAGTAGGAAAGTTTTTTTTATTTTGTTCAGGAATTTTATAACCGTGCAAGGAGCCTGCATCCATGGTTCGCCATCAATCTGCATGGGGAAACGTTTCTTTGTTTTAAGCTTTACTGTTGAGCACTGAGCCAACCTTCGGCCAGATGCTCTCAGTCCTGTACGCACTTGACCCATATGCAAACAGTTTTCAAGTCCAATCACTTCAATAAGCCGGTCTCCAACATCTGTCAAGGGGAAAAAAGCCAGAGATAACAGAAATTCATTTTGTGAGTAGAGTTTAATCGAAACTAGCCTTGAACCGCTGTGGCGAGAAGCATAGCAGCCGTAGGTTCTTCTCCGTTCTTCTTACTACTTAGCAATTTCTTGGCGCGTCTCTTGGACAACTGATCTCCCCACATGTTTGTACCACCATGAGTGTATGGAATGTTTAGTAAAGCCAAGCCTTGCAGGGATGCTCCTGACTGAAGGTCCAAAGGGACCCCATCACACTAAGCCAAATATAAAGGAAAACATACGGTGCATATCTGAGCGTAAAGAAACCCCAAGTGTATAACCGAGACATTACTTCAATTTCCAACTCTTGATGGAGATTCTTGCAAGTGGAGGCGAACTGCTCCGTCATCCCGAATTCAAAGTACCACATTTTGTTTCGTACTCGAGAGTTAAATTTATGTGGATGCTTCTCCCGTTCCAAGTGAAACTTGACGCAGATTGCGGCGTCCTACAGTATCCAGTTACATTTTTATCATTTCGCGAAAAAGGAAACACCAGTGAAAAGGGAAATTCAATATAATGAGGGTACTAGGACGCACCACTCCGACAGAAAAGTAGTTGTTGATGATATTGTACGGCATTGGATCTCCCAAACGTTCCTGTAGGCTTATATCGCTCACTGTGATCTCCCACCGATCCATAAGAATTGTGGTTGCTTTCTCCATTTTCTTTTTTCATCAATTTCACAATCAGTACACTTTTTTATTGAGTTTATTTTACACAAAATATTGACTTCCGTTTTATACCTTCAATAGACGTGGTAAAGATTCTCCTTCATAGCCTCCTCCCCAGTTTAAGCATCTAGCGAGATCATTCCCAGTTCCTAGAGGAATCACACCGACTGCTGGCTGCACTGGGAATTTCACCTTGTCTGTTGACACGTGCGTAATAAAAAAAACTCAATCATTTGTATTCTCTACATGGAATTAATGTAGCACTTAAATAAGCTAATTTCGAATTAGAATGAAACCACTTAAAACCCAAGCCACGAGTAAGTCGTAAAACTCAAAGTTGAGTAATTGACGTAATAAAGTATTTCATTTCTTGGTCATTCTTTAAAAGCGCTTATCTCTAAACAAGTTACCTATCTCATTATTTCCTCCAAAGCTATCTCGCTGATTACGCAATTTACTACTAATCATTTACATTATTGACACTATATTACTCTCATAAAAATTTCTAGTGTAGCAAACATAATTAAAACCAAACAATAGTCTACTTTCTCCACTGTAATTTCGAGACATAATAACTTTTTACAATATTCTTCTTGAAAAGAAGGGAACCTAATAATTTCGCTGAGGGAAGCCTCAAACATGAAAAGATTGGATTTTGCAATACACTTTACAAAATATTTTGCTAAATTAAACTACCCACAAAATTAAATGAGTACAGAAGTTATGACTGTTTTATTCTAAGAATCATTTTTAAGCCATATAGCCAACAAAGGAAATACATAAAAGTGTAGCAATTTGCCCCAATTAATTTCATTAATTAAAGTCAGTCAAAAACTCTCCTTTGTTAAGTACAACTCGTCATGCTAATCACATCCTGGAAAGTTTTGCAGTGGTTAAGTCGAAGAAAAAACATTACAATAGCGGTACTCAAATGATTTGGTAATAAACAAGGTAACTTTTCCACATGTTTTTTTCTCAAATGGTTAAAACCAAAATGCGTGATCACCCCGATAAAAAATTTTTAACATGCTATTTTGAAAGTGATTTTAACCACAAATCCTGCTTCGCACGAAATTCAAAAATGATAAGCTGGAACAGTGAACCAAAAACATAAAGGCGTATTTATAACACTTATTCCATAGTTATTTCAAGTTTAATTAATAATCTTAGTATCTACAGATATTTATAATGCCCAAAGTTTCACATAAGGCAAAACTGTTAGAATGCTTTACATATTTTGCTGCTGAAAGTATACTAAGTGAAGAATCCATAATTTTAGATGAAGAAATTCTACTTCTTTACTCCATGGTAGACAATCACAGGTATTGTACGAGTCGCATAGCTAAACCAGTGTCTGGAGGAATAAAATGGTGGCAAACGGTTATACTTGACACCTCCTACAATGCTGAAATGTTCAAGTGTCACTTTCGAATGTCCCAAATGATGTTTTGGGAACTTTGTCGCGAAATAAATGGTAAGGAATAATGTGAAACTCCAATGAAAATTTGTACTTTCATTCCAACGATAGTTAATTTGTACGAAATTAATCACACAGATTCATCCATTTTTACGGAAAAGACATATCCCGTATATTTGCAGCTGGCAGTTGCCTTATATCGTTTTGGTAACTCTGGGAACGCAGCGTGCTCTAGGCAGACGGCTACAAAGTTTGATGTTTCTGAGGGAAGTGTATTTAACTTTACAGAACGAGTTATTATTGTATTGATAAAAATTAGCAAGAAATATATTTCATGGCCTAATTATGACGAGAGAAAAATTATCGGCAACCAAATGGCAACCAGAGGTCTTCCTAAGTGTGTTGGATTCGTAGATGGTACGGACATTTGTTTCAGTGAAAGTCCCACGGAAAATAAAGAAGTCTATTGGTCGCGCAAAAAGAAATATTGTATGCAGCTTCAAATTGTATGCGATCTCGACAAGAAAATTCGCGATGTCTTTACTGGCTATCCCGGAAGTGTCCACGACGCCAAAGTGTTTTCCAGCTGCCCACTAGGATTGAACCCGACTAAATTCCTCTCGTCTGGAGAATACTTGATTGGGGACTCCGCCTACGCAATGACAGAGCATATGGTCGTGCCCTATCGGAGAACTCAAACTGGATTAACTCGGGACCAGAGTCGATTTAACAGACATATATCAAGCGAGCGTGTTCGGGTTGAACACACAATAGGAATGCTAAAGTGCCGATTTCAGAGCTTGAAGGAACTACGAATCGTCGTTAACTTAAAGTCTGGTCACCAAAAAGTATGCGAGTGGGCCCTTGCATGTGCTGTGCTACATAATTTCCTGTTACAAAGGGACAGTTGGGATGTCGGAGAGGTTGAAACTGACTCAAATGATACAAATGATGACCACAACAATCCAACTGAATTCGAGCAATCAACTAAAAAAGGATACTATAAACGCCAAGCTTTATTAAATATATTTCGTACATTGAAACTATAACCTAATACTATTTGTTTTGAAGCTTTAACTGAATTTCATATCGCCGAAGCTCAAATTCTTGTTGCAATCGAAGTTTTTCCATTTCATGCTTTCGTTCTTCAATTTTGTCCTCAAGTTTTCGTGTTTCCAAGTCTAGTTTCCTCTGTTCGAGATCGATTTGAGAATTCACCTGAAATATTTTCAAATGAAATGTATTGATCCAAATTTAATGAAATAAAGACATTTTTAAAAAGAACTAATGTAACTCAAAGTAAAGTAACGTACTTTAAGCATTTCAACTTTATGTCGTTCTTTATGCATCTCCATCTCCATTTCGAAATGCGCCTGGCTCATTTGCATCTTTTCCCGCTCAACCTTAACGTTTTCTTCAATTTTTGCGGTCATGACTGTGGCAAAAACTCCCATCGGTGTCCTCATGGTCGCATCATCTTTCTTGGGCTTTACTCCGCGCAAAGTTTTGCGAACGTACCAGTCTGTTGCTTTTTCATCCATACTGCTTTCTTGGCCGTTTTCGTCCAATAAATAAATTTCAGGGTCTGTGATCCCACTGGCATCTAAGTTACCCTCAGCAACTCCCTGTGATAAAAATTTAATTAGGCTTACTATCAAGCTCAACGAAATAGTTAATCGTCTGGCATTTAAATTGTTATTTGACCTCGTTCGTTTGAATGTCAACGTTTTCTTGCCCGCTCTGGTCATCTTGGAACACGTCAGATTGAGAGGTGGATGTATTACCTTCGTCTGCCTCTCCAACACCGGGCACGGCAATGCATTCAGAAACAGTGCTCAGAATAAACGGTGGTGATACATTTGGTCTGGTTCCCATAACCTCATCTAAGGCATCGAAATATGGACACGATTTCAAAATCCAGCCTGCAACGCATTAAGATAAAGTGCAATGTTAGTACCGAATTATGTAAATAATCGCAAATGTCATCCGATCATTACCTTTGTTTAGTGTAGAATCCTTGTTAGGATCTACCCCGAAACCAGATGAATTTAGTTTGGTCTTGACTTCATCGTATTTCTTCATGAAGTTTCGAAAACCATTACGCAATTGTTGGTCGTCGCAGCTTAACTTTAATGAGTCCCGCATTGCACGGAGAAATGCCATTTTCTTTTGAGATCCCAAGCTTTTCTATAATCATCCAAGTATATTTAATGTGTCATGCCAAACTGCCGATGTAAAATTAAAAATAAGAAATTACAGTTGAATAAATACAAAACCTTATATCCATCATAGTTCTCTCTGATGTATTCAGCCATTCCATGGTGGTGTTCTAAAGTCCATTTAAAAGACGTTCTTCCACTTCCTTTCCTCCCTAAATCTCCACTTTCACTTTTTTTAACTCTTCCCATGGTCAATTAATTAAATCGACAACTAAAGATCACTTTGAATTTATTCAAATATTTATTTACTATTTTTTTCATAAGGGTGTGATGATGATGCGCTCAGCAAAACACATAACATATGATACGTGAAAAATAATCCGGTTATATGTAAGAAAACCATCCTTTCAAATGATTATTTTTTGTTTGGTTAAAATCACCGTATTATGAATTTCGCGCCGTGGGTTGTTACTTTTTCGCGGGTTAAAACCTAGCTAAAAAATTTCCCCTTGCTATTTGAGTACCGCTAATGTCTTCGCCTTCCAGTTCATTACCGGTGCACCTGAAACCTGAGAAATATTTCGCGAAACTCTAAACATAATCCCTTTTCCTTTGAAGCATGTCTGGAAAAAGCATATGTTCATGTGTCCGTGAAACGTATGAAAAGTTTCTCTTCTTTTCAAGTTTTCTTAAGCAAAAAGCCAAACAAAAGCAAAGAGCTTGAAGCAAGTAAACTTCAACTACATCTTCCATCCTAAACAAAGTAGCGTAGTTTAGTAAAAAAGAAATCCCTTTCTTAAGACATACCCATACTATCAAGAAGCCATCCAACTGTTCCATCTCCACCGCAGCAAATGATCTTCAAGTTTTCCACATCTTTAAACATATTTAATGCTTTCGCTGGCCCACCTTGTGTGATATTGTATACCTACGGATGCAATTATCAAACAAATGTTAAACAAATACTAAAATGGAGGACAATGGAACGTTCCATGGAATGAAAGGAACACCATGGCCTCCAAAAATCATAGATAAGAAAAACTTATCACATAAAAATATAATAAAAGCAAGTTAATTAACTCGCCAACAGCCAACAACCTACCTGCCTTGGGTTCAATAAATACTGAAACTTGCGATATAGCTTGATCCCTTGGTTGCCACCACTTTTAGGGTTGATGAAAACCAATAAGGGCTGTGAGTTCTCCAAAGGAGTAATTTGAAATGACATTGGACCTGATCCGTCATTAGTCTGCATGATTTCTGGGCTCAATAAATCGCCCTGTAGACAATTAAAGAGTTTCATTGTTAAAAGCCCTTAACGACCGCATCAAATTATTAACAACTTTTCTTCAGATAAGAAAACAGAAATACGTTTAACATGAAAATGATATTTTTTCAAAAAGAAGTAAAATCTAGAGCATAGGAGGATTCAAACGGTGAAATGGAAGGTTTATCAGCGGCCAGAGTTTACTTTCGAAGGACACTCTTCCAAGAAAGCCTTCAAGGCACATGTCACGGTCAATCAAACCCTTTCCTCTTAACCCCTACAATCTACGTACATAACACACTAAGAGGTTACCAAATCGTAATGGGATCAAGAACACGGCATCCAAGAGAGGTTCAACAGTTCAACTTGTGAGCAAACGGGAAGAAAAAACGTGCTTAAAACACTTTTCTAGAATGTTGAATTGGATTAGATTTTGGTTTCACCAAGAATTTATTTACTCCGTACCACACAATTCAACTAATGTAAACAGAATATACGTCTGGAAGGGTTATTCGCAATTTGAAACTTGAGTAGTCCTTCGGGAGAAGAAAACAATCACTCAAACTACCAGATCGGAGAGTAATTCAAGGAGAGAAAAATATACCAATGTTTCTCCCCTCCTCATATTTTGTACATACCTGTTCTGGTTGCTCAGATCGTGAAACTGAGATTGCAGAGTTAGATCGAGCATCTCTTGAGAAGCTTCTTTGTCTGTCCAGAACAATCGGACAGATTGATGTTGGGGGTAAAATATAATTTCTCAGTTCCCCCAAATTGCACTCAGGTCTCACTTGAGTCACGCACACGTTATGCAACTAATGAGCCAAAAAAAGAATGTCATGGATTAGGATATAAGACAACATACATGGTACACCATTACACCGAAACGAAGTGCAATGTGGATGTGTTCTACCGCACTTCCTTCATCCAAACCACACACTGTTTATTTTTTAAAAACGTTTTCAACTTGACTTCTCATCCCAATTATATTTTTGTCGAGCTATTTTACTACCTTCTTGTATTCTTAAGAACCTGAAGGATGAGAGCTGTGAGCGAAGTGACAACAAGTACAAATTTTTTAACGATCGCTAGACAAATCACAGTAGAGTTGAAAAGTTCCCAGGAAAGAAAAACATTTTAATTGCCCAATTATAACTCGAAAAAGTCAAATAGAGGCCTTGCCGACAAAAAACAAAAGGTAGGGAGTTTTGCAATCTCAGCAATTGCTAGTTTAGAACAGAAACCCGTGGTTAATTATTATTGCTACTATTACCCAAGCCTTTTAGAAGTAATTTAAAGTTTATGACTACTCTCCCTCATTTTATTTTCCACATTAAAGCATTGTGAGACTCAACTCGTAAAACTTTCATAAACATGGTTTAATTGGCATATGACCTTAAAAAATTGGAAATAGGGTTTATGCATATTTCATTTCTTTTATGTAGCTTTTATTTCAGAGAGGAAATCATAATGAGAACTCACCGTCATATGACACCAGCGACAGTGCAGCCCAGTAATACCATTGTAACTTTTAATCGTCTTCCGGCACTTGGAGCACTTGCCATGACAGTTGCCTTCCACCCAGTGATGCGTCATAACCTTTAGGACCCATTAAAGTAAAAAATATCAAGCTTATTTCCTCCATAATTTTGCGAAATTACATTTTGACATTGGACGAGCGAATAGAATGAATCATAAAAAAAATATTTTTAAGGAAAAGTGACAGTGGATCTTTTTTTTAATGGCAAAATACTAAATATTATTGAGGACACGAGGCGATGGACAGGGTTTTATTGGCTTCATTTCATTTTACAATCTGTACAGGAAAGATGCTTATTTTTTGAAGATTTTTTTTTCCTCCCAATAAAATTCGACTGCTGCTTATGGCCATATGCAAGTGATTCATAAACATCTTTCTATTTACGTAAAACTTGACAATGGAAACTTTTACAGACCTCATAAAACTCCAGCTCGTGTAATGAGAATACCAAAGGTGACTAGCTAAATATGCTACTGAGTAGTGTTACCTGCTGAGATTTCTTCGATTTTACATAAGTCATGGCACAGTTTGAAGCTGCACGCTGAACGCATCTTTCATGCACGGTGTATTTGCACCCTGTAAAAAATCATGGTACAAATGGCGATGACTTTCAAAAAACAGATTTCATTACGATTACGATACAATAACATATTGAAATCATGGTGTACTCACAAACACAGCATAATCCTTTCTTGCCAACGCCGACCAACATGGTTAAGCAGATATTACAATAAGCCGGTCTGTTGAAATGTTTCAGTCTCCAGAAGTGGGTTCCGTCCTCTTTCACGCCCTAGTTTGCATCGCGTATTTGAACCAAAACAAGAGCACATTGTCATTAGCCGACATAATTTTTAAAAATCCAATTTCTTTAGTGTCCTATAGATACGTGGAAACGCGTGGAATGTATAATGTATATGCCTCATGTAGAACTAAAGATAAGGTGGAGTGTCGTTTATCTACCGTGAAATAACTGAATGTCGGTTGCGCTTTGATTCTAGAAAGTAAACGGGGCATTGTGCGCAGAACCGGTCGTAATTTCAGTTTGGGTAAGTACCCTATAATCGTTAGTCATGGTCAGGAAGGAAAAAGTGATGCTCATAAGGATGTAGGTCGATCTGTAGGTATAACGATGAGTATTTTCCACTTTGTTCATTTTGGAAGAGTATTCACTAGGCAAATATTTGAAATAAACTTACTTAAGAGTCAAGTTTAATCAAATAATTGGTGGGTAAGCATTGTATAAGTACTTGTCCAGTTCAGTCTCCAACTCTTTAGCAGAGCATGTAATTTTCCATTAATGAAGGAATAATAACTAGATGAGTTTTTTTTATTGTATCTAGCTCCCAATTACCTGATGGTCGAGACCAAGTAAGACCAAAAGCGGGATTGTAGTCGACCCTCCACGCTTCCACTCTTCCAAAGATACTGTTCCATCTGAGTCGTAATCAATTTCCATCATCATGTCTTGTAGTATCTGTAGTGTTCATAACATGAAAACAAACCTTTTAAAATTAATTCTGTTGATGGTTTTGTACAGTTTGCAAATAGTTTCATGCTTTTAATCATTCATATGCGCCACTTGAACCGATATACATTTCAATTTAATCCTGTCCAAGGGTAAATCTAAACCGGAGATGAGCCAATAAATTCCAATGGATCCATGGTTGTTTTCTATTTTAACGTTTTACTTCTCATAAAAATGGTTTTATTATTTGGAAATATATTATCCATAAAAAAAAATACTTTAGCATGTACAACCTAACTTTATGATTAGTATCATGGTCAACATGGGAAAAGATGATTCGAGCCTTATCAATCTGACTAAGTCTGAGTGTGAGTCACTTTCTTTTTTTTAGAAGAAAAAGTTCATAAGAGAATGAGAGCTTAGTGACGATAGACATAATTCACTTTGTACTCTCTGGCTACTGACTACTTACAAAATAATTTATTTTTCCTGGAAAGCTTCCTTCCTGCATTTCAGTAATTGTGAGCCCCTACCAATTCCAATCTAGTTTAGTAAACAGTGGGCAGCAGCTTAAGGGAGAAGAGAAGGTTAGAAAAAAATGTGTAATAATTACCGGTTTCAGTTCGCTCACATCCCAGCCTAGGTATTCCGCCACAGTCATCATTTGATCCACTATACAATCCAATTCCTGTTGCAGAGGGGTGCGCACCGGACATGGAAGGAAATTAATAAAAGAACTTACGTCAAGCAGTTTCACTGAAATGATATTTTTAGCTGAGCCACAAGGACATATCCAAGTCAAGCTTAGTCGGTAAACAAATATCGTGGATTTTGCTTGAGGCGCTAATTTTTTCAACGTTTTCTTACTTTCCTCGCTTAGTTCAAAATTGGTTGAAAAACTCACTTATTTAATCAGTTTTAACAATAATTCATCTTAATGATGAATTTTTATTGGAGATCATGGTAGTTTTGAATTAAATTGAGATTTATCTAACTCGAGCTTTCAAAATTCATTTGATTTCGTCTTCAAGAGAGAGTGAAATTGATTCGAAAAAAGAAATCAAAGATAGAGATAGAGAAATGGTAAAGTGATAATTTCTACAAGAATGAAAATTAAATTCACTGATTAAATAATAAACAAAAGAAATAATTCATCTTGATATTTATGCAAAATTTCAAATCAACATGTAAATCAAAACCTTTAAAAAAGGAAAGGCAAAGTAATTTACTAGTAAACATATTTTTTCTAAACAAAACCTCCCTAAATACTGATTGATTGCTATGATTGCTTGCTACAAATTAATTAGTTTTCCTCCATCAAGCTTTTTGATGAATTGAGTGCATTTCAATAATGGAAGGGAATCTCTCTGAATCCTATTATGTTTTATAATAGGACGAATGTAAAAGTCATTTATGGCAACCCTTTTCTCTCCATTTTTTCATGGAATGTACTTACTTCCTTGTCCAAGACTCCATTCCCATCTGTGTCGTAGAGGCGGAACATGACTANCCGTACTATTTAAATATACTCAAGGTCGCAAAATTATGAGCTCTTATGAATGAAAAACAAGAAGTCTAAAATGACAAAAACCTATTGTCTCTGAGACAAATGAAGCCGGATACATAAAATTCTAATTGTTTATAGCATGTCAGGATTGTTTGAAGGCATTTGTGTATTTTTTATTTTAAGAACTTCATACTTTATGTATTTCCTCTTTGGATTGAATAATTAACTTTGGGATAGAAGAATAGGGGTTTAAAAAAATAAATATTGAGAGGACTTACATTCCAACTTATCTTCTGCACGACCACCTTCAAGTAGTGAAAGGTAGCAGATGACATCCTTCAAGAGAACGTGTATTTCGTTCACATCAATCCCTCCGAAACGATCTTTTTTCTTAGAACCTGAAGCCGCTTTATCCAGCACTATTCATAAAATACAATACAATCTGAATAGCAACTTTTAATCAGCCTCTTCTTAATCATTTTAAAGTTAAACATCAACCAAAAGTAATAAACGGTAAAGGGAAAAGGGGATACAGAATCGTAATAACTTCCAGTTCCAATAAAAGTCCATTTTATTGAACAAGAGCAAACAAAGCCACGTCTTTTTCATTTTTTATGCTTTGAACAGAAATGAAACTCGCTTAATAAAAAATTCTCTATAATTTCGTCATGCAGATAAAAAATGTATTGAAGGATCCATCAAAAGCTAAAATATTTCTTAAATCCGCAAATAAAAGATGGCCTTATACGGTGATTCTGCCAAGGAGATAAACTGCTCATCGCATAAAATCTGTAAATCTAGAAGAGAGGAAATTCGAGACATTATCCACAAACCCTTTTTTCCATCCGCACTGTCTGGCGAACTATTCTCTTCCTCATTCTCTGCGTCAGTATTGTTGTCCTTGAGAGACTCATTGTCCGTGTGTTTTGGAGACGAAGATTTAGACCGACTACCACTTCTTCTCGCAAAATTTGACAATCTTCGAAAAATTGACGTGCTGTGACCGTTACTATCCCCCTTTTCTTTCTCCTGTGAAGTGGCTATATCCTCATCGGAATTTCTTGTGAGACCGTCCTGTGTCAGTTGAGCCATCGGATGGACTAGCTCATCCACCGAGTCTGTCACAAAACAAGTACAAAAACAAACAAGCAAACGTGCATGCGGTTAATGCAAAAACTCCAAAACTCCAATTAAATGTAAGCTTAAGCCTATCTGATTAAAGTCAAGAACTTCTGATCTTGATCCCAACAATCCTAAGAGTTTATTATGTCTCAAGGATTTCCTACCAATGTTGGACATTTGCTTGACTTGATGCCACAACAGGAAGCATTTACATGGAGAAAAACTCAATTCTCAATAAATGTAATTTTCATGAGACACAAAACTCCAATCCATCCAACTTGGGTATCCGGCTAAATGGATTATCTGCAACTTTATGTAACTCTACAGGTGACAGAGAAACTTGAGACAACTTTTCAAGTCATTCGTAACAGTCTGATCCTCCAAGGACACATTGAGCGCAAGGTAAACTCTCAGATCATACTGTATACCTAGCCAGTAACTGATAATGGAGAAGTTTGTGCCGTTTCTCTTCCCTTCCCCTCTTTTGAAATATTAAATTATTAATATAAGCAAGATTTAATATTGACTGACTTCACAGACTGAGTTGGTTCTTAAGACATGGAGTCTAAGTACTTGGCCTATTTCTGATTCTAAGGACGCCCTGAACTTTTTGTTTTCCTCGTGGATTTCTATAATTCAGATGAAGGTTATTTCACTAATAAAAATGTAGACTGGAGTGAACAGTAAACTCCCGCTGATAGTTTTGTTTTGCGGGTGTCAGTCCCTCTAGTTTATTTGATGTAAGCTTTGGCCTTCTCTTAAAGAGAAAGAAGGGGAACGGAAAGCTATGGGAAACGTGCTTAGATTTATAAACACTTGATGTTATATAGTCTACGTAGTCTTGGTGTTATTCCACCCACTCATTTCGGATCTCATGATCTCAAACATTTCGCTCTGCTATCAAATGTATAATGTGTCCCTGTGAGTTTCTCATTATCTCACCTAATTTGTATGCAGGTCTAAGAATAATGAGTATTTCCTATGACGGTCACATCACCATAGTTCTTTCTCTATCTAAACTTTCCGGTGTAGACATAGAGGTTACAAAAAACAAATTATGGGATATAAAGTGGCGAACGTAATAATTTGTCTGTATTTTGCGAATTGGGAAGTTGGGAACTTAGTATTCAAGTGTACCAGCTAAAATCAGACAAGATAAGACACTCTCTATGAAAAAATTCTACTGACCTGTACGAGATCTGCAGGAGCCGGAATTAGATCTTGAGTGATGTCCATTAGCGGCACCTCCGCAAGCGCCTTCCACGGTAGTGTGCAGTTTCTCAGCGTCAGCCACGCGATTCATGTCCAAATCTGGAGGACAACTACTGCTACCAGCCAGTTTATACTTTTCAGGAGACACATTTTTTATGTTTGTGGCCGAGTGTGCCCCCAGACTAGAAAGAGATCCTGCGTTTTTTGGCGAATTCGCGGCTACGTCTTCTGCAGTTGAGATATTTACAGCTACATCCTGATTATTCAAAAAGTGAATTCACGAGAGATTGCTGATTTTAATTGTTTGATCTTGATGAAGGATGAAATATGATCTTTACCTGTAGAGGAATTCCATCTTGGAATGTGTTTGACTCTGGAATCGAGGAGGATGCCTGAGGTTCTAATGATGGCAAAGCTCCCGGCTTTTTCTTAACAAATGACAAGAACAAATGGCGACTTAAATCGACAGGTGGCTCAGCATCCAGGTACGCGTAGAGGAACACTTTAAATCCTTCGAAATTCACCTCCTGCGTCCAAAACCAAAAAGATCAAATAATTAAGACATACGCAATCTACAGCGTTCCTCCAACTTAAACTGTAGTATATCTAATTCAATGTTTTGCAAATCTGCTATGTTGGCAAATTGCATACTTATTTTGTTCTGATTTCAAAATGCCCCAATTTTCTATTGCGAGCTACACCTTCAAACTGTGATACTATCCTTAACCAATCCTACTCAAATTTTAGGATTCAGCATCAACCTCGGCCTAGAACTTTAATTAATGTACTTTATCTTCATCCCCAATTTTAGAAAATTTATTTTAACGATCTGAGCTACTACTACCTAACTACCTACGAAAGTTAGCTTTTATGGTGGTAGTGACGAAATCAAGAGGGAAAGAGCATAGGAAAAAGTTAGAAAGTCAATCCCTCCATATTTCTACCTCCCTTGGAAAATGATTTCTACATTTCAGTTTTTATTTACAATTTATAATCATTACGCTCTTAATCATGGATTGCGGTGGATTTTGTGTAAGCACATACACAAACTCTACTAATAGGAGAGTTTCAGTTTAGAAACCCTGGAACTCTCTCATCTCATCCTTATTGTTAGTGTATTTTAAGTACACGCCTTTATTTCCCTAGAGAGATGGGTTCAAGTAGAGAAACCAACTAGGAACTCTCGATCCGTAACAAGATCAGGGAAATGATATTTGCATGTATTTCACTTGATTTCTTTCCAGCCGTGCTTTTAGGAAATGGTAGAACCCAAAAATAGAATAGACTGACCACAATACGAACAAGGCAGTGAAGCAAGGACGTATATAAAAAAATATGTACAGACTACAGACATGGTCATCCGGCTCAATAAGAGGAAGACACGCCACATGAAGAGAGATTTTCTAGTGCTTCGTTTCATTCCACAAATCCGTAACTCAACTCGTACAATAGAGAAGCCAGGAGGAAATGGCTTGTAAATTGTGAAAGCACAAGAGAGTAAAAGAAGCAAAATGGTCCAAAAAGTGTACAGAAAATGTGTTGGCAACCTGAATTGAAATGAGTGAAATGAAGTCTAAGGAGAGAAATAACAAAAGGCTTTTGTTCAAAAGCAAAAGGCGTTCATTGAACAACGCTCACAAAGACATTTGGATGCAGTGAGACAAAAATTATGGAAAATTGACCAACTCTGTACGTATTTGATTATTCATATGAAGAGATTCTAAATTCTATAATATAATATAATGTTATAAATGAATGAGTAAGATAAATAATCACAATCAGCAAACTAGAGCGTACATATGCTCACACTCCAAATTTTGGAGTAGCCATCACATTTACAATGGGCATTTCTGTAAATCCGCTTATGATTCTATGTACTTCATTCCCAATTTAAATTGCTTTGCGGTTGCCCAAGAAAAAATTTTGGGGTAAGGTTGTACTCCGATGTTAAACATCGTGACAGTTTTGGTTTGCTCAATCATTTTTTCTCGCTTTGTCCAGTGTAACCAATCGAGCTCCAACCAAACCAAATGAGCCAATATAAGGCAGTTGCTCATCTAGGGCATGCATAATGGCAGGAAATGATGAAATAAAAGGTTTGCTCTGACATTTTTGCTGAAAAGCTTTAGAATATTGGACAGACGTTCACGTCCTTTGGTCCTCATCATACGTTTCATCATCACCAGCATCATCTCTGGAGAAAAGCCACTGTGCTCTTTTATCGAGTCGTAACATCTGCGGCTTACTTATCACTTTGAGTGGTCATGAAGGAAATGATGTGATCTCGGTGATTACCATTTATTGGAACGTCAGATAGAGGAAGAATTGGATTACATTTTCTATTTCCAAAAAATTTCCCATCTCTAGACATCAGAACAATTTTTGGTGTGAGTGTGCGGTAGCTTTCTCCATTGTTCACGGTATAGATGGTCATCCAGAAATATGGACTGGAGTATCGAAAGGCTTTCTTTTCAGTTTCTTTCTCATTATAAAAGCCTATTGTGTTTGATCTTTCTTACTGAGTAGTTTCCTCATAGGCGCTTTTTACTTTTCCTAATTTTGTTTCTAACTTAATCTCAGATTATCTTCTAATATGTAGCTTTTTAATGAATAAAACATGACATTAAAATGTACACATCGTCACGACATACTTGGAGTGTTCTGTCTCATTTTATTCCAATATGACAAGGTATTGTAGCGAGATTTCATACTTCGTAATACCAATGGCTGGGGACGAACTTGGACCTTTCATCCCTCTCAAAATGGTAATAGCGAAATTACTACATTTTCAGACGCTTTTAATTACTACCCTTACCCTTTCAATCGTAAGGGTAGAGAAAAGTAACAAAAATTTAAAACAAATCGTTATTGTATGAATTATAACTTTCCAAAAATTACTAAATTCCCTAAAA
>JAANSQ010000576.1:0-21726 GCA_036850885.1 Lepidocyrtinus dapeste
GTGAACCAAAAATTAGCAGTTACTTAGACCAAGCACACATGGTGGCTAGCGGTTAAGTGAACCAAAAATTAGCAGTTACTTAGACCAAGCACACAGTGGCAAACGGTTAAGTGAACCAAGATTAGAGTTACTTAGACCAAGCGCACAAACGGTTAAGTGAACCAAACAGTAGTTACTTGAACCGGTCGTACAATTAGAGTTGAAAGTGACACATTCAAATGGCGGAGTCTCTTCAGTTCTCAGCACCATCCACATTCTCATTTGATGTCAAAGATTGGCAGAGGTGGAAGACACGATTTGAACATTATCGGATGTTGTCCAGCCTCAAAGATAAGGAACAAGAATTTCAGATTCACGCCTTGATCTATTCTATGGGAGAAAAAGCGGATGAGGTGTTCGCGTCATTAAAGTTGACGGCGGAAGAGAAGAAAAAGTATGACAAAGTCCTGGAGGCATTCGAAGACCACTTCATAGGGAAGCGGAGCGTCGTGTATGAGCGGGCTAAATTCGGGATGCGCAATCAGGAAGAAGGAGAGACCATTGAACAGTTTGTTACAGCGCTTCACACCTTGTCAGAGCATTGCGAATACGAGAACCTCAGGGAATCATTAGTTCGAGATAGGTTGGTATTGGGTGTTCTGGACAAGCAGTTGACACAAAAGCTAATGATGGCTGTCGATTTAGATTTAAAGAAGGCTGTGAACATAGCAACTCAGTGGGAGACAATAACGTCCCAACATAAGGAAATCACTGGAGCCGATGACAAGAAGATCGATCGGGCACAGTCGTCTAAATTCCAAAGAGGGGGAAAGAGGAGTACCCAGAAAAACAAATCCAGCGCAAGTGACGTGGATAAAGATGAAAAATGCACCAGATGTGGCAAAAGTAAGAAACACAAGCAGTGTCCAGCCTTAAACTCCAAGTGCAATAAGTGTGAGAGAGTTGGCCATTGGGCTTCCGAGTGTCGCTCGAAGAACCTAAATAGAGTTCAAGAAGAGGAGGAACCGGAGAGCAATGTCGGATTCGTAAGAGAAGTCGTGACAGCCAAAGGCAAGGACAGGTGGACAGCTGAAGTTCAAGTTGGAAGTAAAAGGATTAACTTCAAATTGGATCCAGGGGCAGATGCAGTGGTACTACCATACATCATGTTCAAGAAGCTATGGAAAAATAGGAATTTGCAAAAGGCAGATTGCCTCCTTAGGGGTCCAGCTCAGAACAAATTAGATTGCCAGGGGATGTTTGAAGATTACTTCCAGTATAAGGATACGAAAATTCGTGATCAAGTCTATGTTGTACGTGGGCTAAATGAACCATTATTGGGAAGACGAGCTTGTGAAGAATTAGGGTTAGTAAAGAGACTAGACCAACTTCAAGTTCATGACACCGAGGTCAAACCTACAAAGGAGTTCCCAAGGCTATTCAAAGGATTAGGCAGGTTAGACAGCCCGTACAAAATAAAGCTAACGGAGGGCGCACAGCCGTACGCAACTTCTGCACCTAGGCGTGTTCCACTGCCGCTGATGGAGACCGTGAAGAAAAAGTTAGAAGACATGGTCAAGGAGGGTGTCATATCTAGAGTGGAGGAACCAACAGCATGGTGCTCACCGATGACAATCGCTCCAAAGTCAAATGGAGATGTAAGACTATGTGTAGATCTTACCAAGCTGAACGAGTGTGTCGAGAGGGAACTTCATCCGATGCCCGCCGTCGACTATACATTGGGTCAGTTAGCAGGAGCTAAAGTATTCTCTAAACTAGACGCCAATAGTGGATTCTATCAGATCACACTGGAGAAGGAGTCAATGAAATTGACTACCTTCATTACACCGTTCGGGCGATTTATGTTCAGAAGACTTCCAATGGGAATTACATCTGCTCCCGAGCATTTCCAAAAGCGGGTTAGCCAGATCCTGGAGGGACTGAGAGACGTAAATGTCCACATGGATGATATATTGGTTCATGGCAAGAACAAGAAAGAACATGATCAACGGCTCAGAGAAGTGTTGACCAGACTGCAAAAGGCAGGTATTACCCTGAACATGGAAAAGTGCCAATTTGGAGTTTCAGAGGTAAAGTTCTTAGGTCATGTGATTAATGGAAACGGAATAAAGCCAGATCCTGCCAAGGTGGATGCTATTCTGAAGATGAAAGATCCAGCCGATGTTACAGACGTAAGGAGGATACTAGGGCTAGTAGGCTTCGTGGGAAAGTTTGTCCCCACCCTATCAACAACATTGAGACCAATGTATGAATTACTGTGCGCAGACAAGGAATTCATATGGGGTGAGCCACAGAAACAAGCGTTTGAAAAACTCAAAAGGATTATCACAAGTGACCCTGTATTGGCCTTATATGACCCAAACAAGATGACCAAGGTTTCAGCAGATTCGAGTTCCTATGGTCTAGGGGCGGTGTTACTTCAAAAACAGGAAGATGGGAGCATGAAGCCAGTGTCTTATGCGTCTCGAACACTGTCGCCTGCGGAAACAAGATACGCGCAAATCGAAAAAGAGGCGTTGGCAATAACATGGGCGTGTGAAAAATTTAAGGATTACCTGACGGGGCTGCATTTCCAAATTGAGACAGATCATAAGCCATTATTGCAGATAATGAAGACAAAGCAGCTTGATGATCTCAGTCCGCGACTTCAAAGGTTCCGTATGAGACTCATGAGGTATTCTTATGGAATAGAATACTTGCCTGGGAAATTGCTCGTGACGGCAGACCTATTGTCAAGACATCCCATGAAGGATGAAATCGATCGACGTGAAGTTGGCGAGATAGCAGCGCAGGTGAATTTAATAGTGCGGCATTTACCAGCCACAGATGAGAAATTGGCGGAAATAGTCAGTGAACAACAAAAGGACATTACTGTCAAGAAGCTGGCATCGTATGCAGTGAATGGATGGCCAGACCGGAACAAATTGGATTCCGACTGCTTGAAGTATTGGTCAGTTCGTGACGAAATCACAGTACTAGAGGGACTAGTGATGAGAGGCTGTCGCATTATTATCCCCGCAAAGATGAGAGAAGAGCTCCTGGGGAAAATCCATGCTGGTCACATGGGTATCGTCAAATGTCGAGCACGAGCCAGAGAAGCCGTGTGGTGGCCAGGCATGTCGGAACAAATTGCAGAAATGATCAGGCGGTGTCCCATTTGTATCCAAGAGAAGGATGAGCGACACGAGCCATTGAAACCATCAGATTTTCCTGAAAGACCATGGCAGAAAATAGGCATGGATCTGTTCAAACTAGACGGAAAATGGTTTGTTGCGTTGATGGACTACTATTCAAGATATCCCGAAGTTGCTCAGATGAGTAGACTTACAGCGGGAGAAGTCATCAACATTTGTAAATCAATCTTCGCGAGGCACGGAGTCCCGGAAGAAGTGAGAACTGATTGTGGAACCCAGTTTGAATCCGAATTCAAGAAATTCGCGAAGGAGTACGGATTTGTACATCGTACGTCCAGCCCAAGATTCCCACAATCAAATGGATTTGCAGAGGCTGCTGTCAAAATCGTGAAGAGCCTGCTTAAAAAGGACAAGGATCCTTACAAAGCCTTGCTAGCGTACCGAGCAACACCATTGAGTAACGGGTACAGCCCTGCGGAGTTGCTAATGGGTCGTCGAATTCGGTCAACCTTACCTATGCTGCCTCAACGGTTGATGCCAGAGAAAGTGGATCAAGCCAACTTGAAAGAAAAGGAGGAGAAAAGAACGGTTAAACAAAAGGCGAATTACGACAGACGCCACGGTGTACGAGAAAAGGAAGAGTTCCGGCAAGGAGAAGCTGTATGGGTGAAAGACTTACGAACCTGGGGAAAGGTTGCGAAAAAGTTGAACGCTCCGAGATCCTACCTAGTGGATACTCCGAGAGGACAGTTCCGGAGAAATAGTTTTCACCTAGTTCGAGCATTTATCGGAGACATCCCATATCATGGAGATGATGCTCCAGATGAGGCCACTGCCGACGTTCCAGTTGAAGAGCGACCTAGAGAACCAGAGCGGAGTGGGCCCTATATCACGAGGTCGGGACGAACGGTCCGTCCTCCCCAGCGATACGGATATTGATTAAAAATTAATTAATATTTAAAATCTTAAAAGAAGGGATGTGTAGTTAGGTTTAAGCACATTGCCCCATTAGCATGCGGTAGCTTTAGAATAGCTAACAACGCCAATGTAATACATAGAAAGATGTACAGTATCTGTTCTGATGTCAACAAGTTAACATTAAATAAACTTAAGCTTAAAGAGCAAACGTGTACTTTCAGACTAACGGCATAATTAATTATTTCTTGCGTTACTACTCATAGGCCATAGCTACCCAGAGATTCATGAGTAGGTAACGACACAATTTTTTTCTCCTAAAGAAAACTTTCTCCGTTGTAAAAATTTCAGATACTTTTATATCCATCCATATCTCAGACTTAAGGAATGTAAGGAAGGAAGATACTATTTTTATTCCTTTCATTCATTCCTGCTAAAGGAATAAAAGCGAATGGTGATACTATGGAGAACAAAGGGAAAGTAAGAAGCTAAGGAAAGACTCCTTTTTTCCTTTAGATTTGCAACGGTCGCCCGTACAGTTTGCCGCACACAAGTCTGTTACATTCTGGGAAGAAGAGGATGGGTATCGTGACGATGATACGAGTCCGGATCTGAAGAATACTACAGAAGGATATTGCTCGTAGAGTCTAATTCTTTCGTGGAACTACAGCATGCAGCTTCATGCCTCATCTAGTGACTTACAGAGTCAAGGAGAAAGCTCCAAAATGTGCTTCACATGCTTCCATCCGATTTCATCGTGATGCTGTAGCATTATTGCGGAGACCAAAACAGACCATGTAGAGAAAGTAATGGGAAAATCTCTACCCAACGTCTAGCATATATCCTTGCTCTAGCTACTACTTTTACTCCTACCACACCATGATAAAAAATAGCTTACGTCGCTGATTATGCGGCGGAGGAAACAAGAAAAAAAACTGTAGCAACGTTAGTACAAAACTTATTGCATCTTTTTAGGATATTGTTTGACGTCGTAGGACAGATATCCTATCCTTTCCGACGATTTCGTCCTATCTCACCCGCTCGCGTACATGTAGACTACATTTTCAGATTATTTTTTATCCTGGACCTTCTAAAATAACTATGTAATGGAATTCCTCAGTGCGACTATACACCACAATCAACATTTACACCGCAAATACTCTTTTTTTAATGAATTTCTTTAAACTAAACGCTTTCCTAGGAATAAACCAGAAGACTAATGCCAAACCAATGATTGCTTCAGCTTCAAAATTAATTTTTAGAGTATTTACTGATTATCATTTGAAATAGTCTATTTTCGGGGTAGGCTTGTTTGCCTACGTCCTTTATCAAAAAGTAATGCTTTAAGGTTGTACGGTTTCTCTAAACTTGTTTTTCATGGGCCGGTGCGACGCCTTAGTTACGCTTTCCATATAATTTAATAATACGCTAAGAGGATTCATGAGAATAACGACTACAGAGGGGAAGAGCGTGATGAACTTATTATCTCATCATTATTCCAAGGAACTGCACTGAAAAACCCTCCGTGTCAAAACTGTTGTAATGTGGAACACTGCATGAAAAAAACCACTGTGGACGTTTTTTTTCCTCCAAAAAAGATGAATGTCATTGGAACAAAAAGAGAAACAACTATTTACCCAAGCGAAAAGACTTGGTTGTACTTAATGATATTGACAAGTACTAAAGTACAGGCTTACATTCTCACATAAAACAACCCATAAAAAAATGTGACGAGGAGGGGGGGGCGATTATAGCATTTTTTTCAATGTTGCTCACCTCCATTACATTCTTTTACGATAAACTATCGAAATTATGCTTCATTCCAGCTCAGTGCCTAACCGATGGCATACGGAAGCAATGAAATTTGAGATGGATATGGTATCCGAGCTGCATTGTCTAGTCTAAGAGAAAAGATGCTGGGCTAATAAAACCCCCCGCTCACCTAATAAAATGCACTAATAATAGTATTACTCCGGACTCACAGCGAAAGTACGTGTGGAGTCCCAAGCTTCCTATAGTCTTCCTAAATGTTCCGCTCATCTAATACAGGCAATCTGCTAATTTACGAGTGTGCATGAGACTCCAACAGCCTTCACGTCATATTCCTACTACGAGTGTAATAATGATGATGATAGGTTTAGCTTGATTATAAGGGTCAATACGCATTATTATCCGCATTATTATCGTATCGTAGCATACTCTTAGCAAATTTTCTCTCTGGTCTAGTTTCTCTGGAAGGATAGGCTCCATATTTGGAACACTATTAACTACAATTTTTTTTTTCGTCCGTTGTAGGCCCAATATGAATCAAGAAGTTCAAAGGTCATTAACAATAGGCTCGTTGTAAACCATGTGAGTGGCTTTAATTGAAGCACATGTGAGTTAAATTGGAAAAGTTTAGAGTACAATTAGAGTTTCCTCCAGCTCATAATTTTTCTGTGGAGAGTACACCATACATATCCTTTATATGATGGAGTCTACATATTTCCTTTTTGGAATAAAAAGTTTAAAGCACATGCAGAAAAGAGACCAGCTGCTTTCGGACCAGAATACACCAAACCAGCATAAGAGCTTTCACCCGACACCACTTGCTTTCTATTTAGTAGCTGGCTCAGCATAAAAAAAAGTTTTACCCTGCCCAGATCAGGAGCGTAATGTTCAGTATTTTTTTTCCTCATTACAAACCATATCAAGCAGAGGGGACAAGCTTGTGCGTAAAAACGAGTTTCAATTCCTAGTAGAAACGATAGGCTTTAAACTTTTACAAGAGTTCATTATGAGAAAATATAAATAGTGTAAGCAATCTTTTTAGAGTGGATGATGTACCTACGAGTGTACTTAATATGGTAAAGGACCACAGCACCTAAAATAATAGATGTAATGTCCCTCGTTGGAAAATATACGGTTTGAAAGCACTCCCAGAACAATATAAGCTGTGCATTGTGATTGCATTGCTCTGGTGGAACACGTTAGTGGCTTATACTTTCTCTAGGATATCGGAGCGTAATAGTAATGGTAGACTCAGAGCGTCCTTTTCCAGGCACTATTCTCCAAGTGCTTATAACCTTTCCCTAAACTCTGGTTTTGTTGGGGAGTACACTAATACACTCTACTTAATACCTATGGGACTTTCATTATTCTATAAAATCAGAGTTGAAGGGGAAATTCATTTCAGTGGAGGAAATGAGAGATGAAGTGAATCTAAAGTATATGCTTACACGATAAAGTAGATAAATGAATGTACATTTGAAGGTCTTCATGTGTGTGATGTAATCATACATCTAAACTGATTCTCATTGTGAATTTTTTTTTTCAACAGAGAGTTTTCCTTCTTAGAAAAAAAAGATTAGAATGGTGGAGGATAAAGGATAGGTTATCTGTAATATTTCCCTTTTCTTCTACATTTTTTTCCAGTGTTTCGATAACTTGGAAACTTTTTCTTTTGAAGGGACTTACAGTACCCTTCTCAAAGGATAGTCTCTTTGTACTTTCGCTTTAAAGATAACAACTAGCATTTTTGTTTTCCTTCGGCTGTCCAGTTCTATTAATATTATATGCTTATTCTGGCCTTCATTATTGTTCTTCAGTGGAACTGATTGTAAGCCAAAGCTAGGAAAGTGCCGAGATCTCTCGTAGGAGCATAGTATTTTCATTACTTTTTGGCTGAGTGTCCCACTCCATTGTCTCTACGGTGGAGTGTACAGATGCTGGACAAAATGCATTCGTAGCTCTTGCCTGTCCGGCTCCATCCTGTCGTCTTTCATAGAAAAAATGGGAGTGAGTAGAATCCTAGAGGGAGAAATTACTTTTTCTCGGAATCACTACACATTTCATTAAACTAAAACATGGTATTGGAAACGTGTCAAAGTGTCAAAGACTGAATGAAAATAAACTCTTGTCATCATCATTCTCTAAGTTTAGGGAAACGGTTAAAAAAAGATATTGTTGACTCAGCTGTGATCCCATGTTTCCTTATTGACTCACTAATTCTCAAGGAATGTACTTGAGCTTTGGAAGAGAGACAAAGAGGGAAATACCATCACTTTCAAACCGCACTACAATACCATATAAAGTAACATACTCAACTCTACGGAGATGTGGGCATGTTGCTCAAGCTTGGAGACATGTGTACATCCCCTCCCCCTTATACAATTCTAATTCTGTACGAAATCTACTTGATTCCAATTCAAGACGAAGGATATCCTTTGTGTCAACATAACGTACGTGACAAATTTCACGGAGAGTTTAGTCTCTTCAATTTATTTCTAGGTTGGTAAACAGTAAACACCAGAGCCTTCTACAAATTCTAAATCAAACAAACAGATCACATTGCATCAAGATATCAAGAACTATGAAAACACCAGAAAAGAGTTTTTGCAAAAATGAGATTTTAGTGTCCTCCTGAAATTCCATTTCTGAAACAAATTCGCCTTACTTTGTTTGACATGTACGAAACGTGCAACAAATTTAAGCATTTAGCCCTACTGTTCATCTAGACACTCATTTTTGGCTAAAGTCCGTGACGACCAGAACGGCTTTTCTTTATGTTTATGCTTTCAAATCATGAATGAATGGTATGAAGAAAGTGTTGGTGGAAAGCCCAACGAGACTTGGATTCTTAGAATCAATTCAGGCTGATGAAAGGTATCCATAGAAGTACTCATTGAATGGTCGCACGTGCCCAACATCTGCACTTAATTGGCTTCTAAATGTAAAGACCGATTCAAACATGACCAATTTATTTCAGCTTCTTCTGTAAATGTACAGAATGCTTTATTAGGTTGATGAAACTTGTGAAGCTAAGTATTGATTTTGGTATGTCCGTCTGTCCGTCCGGTAGTCCATTCGCACCATAAGTCTCAGACGCGTTTACTGATTCATTTGAAATTGGGTATGAGTATTTGGGTTCCCAAGGTTATGAATAAACCTTAAAAATTTCGGGCCAAATCGGTCAAATGGATGAGGTCAGGAGTCAAAGGTGAATAATTATTTTAAAAGATAAAATATAACGTGTGATAGCTCATTCAAAAGCTCCTATTCTGTTTATTTCGAAAATACACCATTGGCCTAATTTAATTAACTCCTTAGGCGATAAGGGCAGATTAGGATTAACTTAAAACGTTTGATTCAGTTTAAACGCTGTAACACTTTCCAAACAAATTTACAGCTACGTCTATAAAAGCTTTTAACAGCTTTATTTCGAAGAGAAGTTTACTACGTTCTTTTGACATTATCTACTCCCAAAACAAGATGAAATAGTCTAGATATACTAGCAAAACTACACCAAACAATAAAAATAACCTAAACAGCCCAAGAATTTACAACGCTTCCATCTAGTTTAGTTAATTCATTCAAAGAAACATTGAAACCCCTGTAATCTCCATTTATCTCCAGTTAATTTAGGATATTTGATAGAAATCCGGAGGAATCTAGAGTTTTATCATTTTGAGTAAAATGTATTTAAGATATTATCAGAGGAACTAGCATGTGATGAGTTTCCACACCTGAAAAGAGTATGGAACGAAACACAATTAGGGAAAGTGTACCTTGGCAAAAATTGCTCTCGAGTCATGCCGAAATATTAACCTAAGGGGTTTTTCCAGGAAGAGGAAATAAGCAAACCACTTTTTGCGGAGATCTCATCAGAGTGGTGCAGAGAACGTCAATTCGAACCAATGAACAATCTTTAGGAACGAATGCATAGCAGAGCTAATCTAACCATACCGGATATTACTAATCTTGCATTTATTCCCCACTAAATCTTCCCCTTTATCTGAAAGGATTTAGCGTAGATAGAAAAACAGGATTAATAAATATGACACCGCATTGAACTAACTAAAAAAAATTTCTAGAGTGATGCAGTAGGCAAATGAAAAGGTTGAATAGAGTCTAGATATTCTAGGTGGAAATAGTGAATGAGCGCATTTCCTTACAAAAAATATTCATAAGGGGCATGAGGGAGTTACAAGAATTGGCTGACACGAATTGTTACGAGCCCCATCAAATATTTACTCGTCCTTTCTCCTTCAAATACATCCACAATTTCTCTAATAATGTTTACAGTTATCATCATCACCCTAGTAGTTTTGCTACTTTTTCAAGACAACATGCATGCATGTCAGTCTTGGAAAATGTGAAGAGGCGCATTTCTCTAGTAAACGTGTTGATGAGTTGTAGTCACACCAATCGTTGGTCACACAAGCAAAATCACTTTCCTTCCTGAGATAAAACAACGATTGCATGCAAACATCGCAATTCTTTTTACTATAGTTGTGTATATGGTGAAACATGTTGTTTTTTAGCGTATCCTATGCTTTCCCCTTTTAACTTTCACTTTCCCATAGTACACGCCGTACAGTTTTTTTTGGTTAGGACACCCCAAGGCTTTCAATATTGAATTAGAATTTATATTCGTAACACTATCGTACAATGTGGCATACTTTACGGTAAAGTTGCAATGTTGAATCATGTCAAACAAAACTTGAAACTAGAAAGGATTTAGATTGCCAACCACTTTCTCTCTCTTGCTCCTGTCGTAAACCAATTATCACTTTTTTCATCATCTGCTCTAACAACGAATCTAGAAATTTTTTTTTACCTAGTTTAGGGTTCAACTGTAACGGTTTGTGGGACGCTATGGAATAGTGTATCTTTTTACTAGCGTTTTGCTTCCATTTTCCTATGAAACTCCCATCCGGCGAAACAACAAACTTATTTATTCCTCTGTTTTCTCTTCCTTGACAATTTCCAGATGAAATTATGAGAAGCAGGAATAATAACTGGAGCTCTCCAAATGTCATGTTGAGTAAGTGAGTTGGGAGTATACACGAAGCGTGAAATAGGCAGCGTGATTATTACACCATGCAAATGACGATGCTCTGGGACCACAAAAACCACAAACTACGATACTATATATTCCATTGTGTACCAGTCAAATAAAAGCTCAAACTCGAACTGCCATCTTTATGACCCCGATTCCTTCATTCCCATCTATTCAAATGTCAGAAGTGTATGGAAATGAAAAATTGCTTTTTAAAAAAAATACTTCAATCACTATAAAATATTTTATATAGCTATCGACACGAATTGGAGTGTAAAGTGTACAAAGATTTTGGCCAAGATGCATACATCATCGAACAAAAAAAGAGAATTCTACATTACGTGCTTAAGTACCAAGTTTGGCAAGTCATAGCTAATTAATATCCCTAGGAAAAGCCCGTTTTCAGTCAAAGTTAGATCTCACAGGCTATCGTAACCACTCACCACCATATGGACATTGTACATGATAAGTTTATGTAGAAGGTAATAAGTATGCAGGAAGGTGACGTGTATGAATACTTCTCAACACAATCGGTTCCTTCCTGGGATGGGACCGCTTTCACTCATCCAATTCCCTGCTCTGCCACAAACCCAAATTTATTTCCCTTTTTTTGGAGAGCCATAACCAACACTATTTTTTATCACGTCATGAGAGAAAAATTGTTTACTACAGATATAACTATTTGACCAAGCCAAAGAGAATACTGACAATTTGCGGCGGGCGAAAATCCTCCTACATGAAGAACATCTAGGCCATTTGATTGATTTCTAGGGAGAAGATAATGAAACGCAATGAAACTAAATATGTAAGCGCAAAGTCTACCGTAGCATTTCTCGAAACCAACTCTTAAATGCGAAATTATTAGGCGGATGTCCTTAACCTATCCAATTTTAGGTAAGGAGACATAATTTCAAATAGCAACCTTTTGTCTTGCCATTGTCTTATTGTCTTAAAATACCAAAAAAGACAATGAGAAAAAGCCGGGGTAAGAAATAGTCTGTTTATTTGTTTACTATTCAATAGGAAAAGTTTGCGTAAGAGAGAGAATATTTAATGCACATCTTCCTGTTTTATAAAAGTTTAGAAGGTGATGATCAGGGAATAGGATGAGAATGAGAGAGTAATGAAAAAAGGCTAGAGTATTTTTTAATACAAAGAAGCGATCAAGCGTAGCACAAAAAAAGTTTGTCTATTTACTTTAGCGGCATAAGCATCTGCACGTTCCTACTTGGTAAAAGTGTAGTTGTGAAAGTGAATCGAAGAATTTAGTTTATCTCAAGTTTTTTTCTGGGAGTTGAGACATAAGCCTATAATTTTTTAATGGAGAGTTGAATATGAATGAAGAATGAGGCTACGGTTATGCATATATTTAGCATTGTTGGTATAACAGAAGGGAAAAAATGGTGAGAAGAGAAATTGGGGAAAGAGGGGAAGTAGGACTTGACGTTGTAAGGGAGATCACTATGAGAAAATGTATTCGGCGAGAAAACGTATTTTTTTTTCTCTCTGTCTCCCTCTCTCTCTCTCTTTCTCTCTCTGACTCTGTCTATCCAGCAAAGTGGAAAGAAGTCAGAGGCAAGAAAAAGCAAGACAGAGAGAATCTGCAGAAAATCTCTATTAGACTGGGCGAGACCACACCCTGCTTCCATTTTGACTAAAACCATTTGTAAACTGCGGGAGGCACTTTCACCACCAGAAAAACGAAAGTAAAAGTGGTATTAGGAGAATGAGAAAAAGAGACGAAGAAAGTAGCAAGTGGAAAAATAGAGAACAACTACTGACTTCCACCGTCAACCACCACCGCCACCATCATTATCATCATTTTTTACTATGCATCTAATGTATCTCTCCTTTAAAAAAAGTAGTAAACGTCCTTTCTTCCCAGCACTGTCACAAGAAAAATGGAGGAGAAGAGAAAATGTATTGTGAATGTACTCTCTAAACGTGAACAAGTGAGAGACACAGTAAAAGAAAAAAAATTGCTTTCTATTTCAACGTCTTCCCAACAAAAAGTCAGTCAGAATGTTGTCTTTTCCTCTGCATAAATTTCTGCACATCATTCCTCCAAAATAACCTTACAGAGCAACAAAAGACTAAGAACTAAGATCACATGATAAGACTACACACATCCTCCACCATTTCTCGGGGACGTGGAGTGAGCAAACAAAAAACTGGGTGAATCTACGCTCATCAATTCAAGTGAGAATACTACATGAATAAATGCTTTTCAGGTCTGTACGAAACAACAAGAGGAATGAAAAGTGCTTTTACGACAGAATGATACAATTTTATTAATTCCCTAGCTCCCATACCTTAGAAAAAGTACTCCCATTTTATAATCACGTTCTAGGAAGGGGTGAAGTAGGGGAAAAAAATTAGTTCCTGTTTAGAGCATATCCTCTCTCCACCCATTATCAAAGTGAACTTTAGTCACAATGAAAACGCGAAATAAGCAGAAAAAAATGTGCTTTAGCTCTCAACACGTCCTCCTCCTCCACTTTTAAAATAAAAGGGTACTTGAGCATGTAGCCACCATCATCCTCATCATCTACAGATCATCTGCTTTTTTATAAACTGTGCCAATGACAATGAAAGCTTGCTATTATCACCTCCAAATAAAAAAAACGTCCTGCGACAGAAACTATAAGCTTAAGAGGAAAACACATACGATACAAAACTTTTTCAATTGAAGCTGGATGGAAGCTAAGGATCGAAAAAAAAAGAATGATTTTTACAGGCCATTACCGCTCTACAACATGCGAGCCAAATAGAAAGCACACGATTTTCCCTTGTAATAACAAACACAAAAGGTTCATAAGCATGGAAATAGATGTATCATGCAACACATGCAAAACCAACAAGGGAAATAAGCCACAAGAAACTTTCCAAGCATGTGTTTCCCTCGTCGTAGATATATTTTAAACTCATATTAGCCTAATCTAATGTAGTGAACCAAGTAAAAAGAAATAGATTTTTGGCTTTTATCGCATTCATGTAAGCCTTAGAGTTTCGCACCTAACTTGGTACATATCCCATATATTTCCCTACGACGGGCTTACTCTCTCTCTTTAGCCAATATCGTAGAATAATATTAGGGAATAAGTAGATATTATTATTTTATTTTACTTTCCAACATCAATAATAATAAAAATAATAATAATATTGAGTAAAAAGCTAGGGGAAAATATTGGAAAGGTGTTGTTCCAAATATTGGTTATAGTAACCTCATAAAAATAAACATACTCACTCAGATCGTTAAATAAGTATAGAACAAGGTAGTTTTTTCTGCTACCGTAGCTCTTCCATATTCTTGAAAAGAAACCTTTTTCAACAATCCAATCAGGCAAAAAGCTTGGTCAGCATTTCCATCTTTGTACAATCCCATTTCGCATTATGTTTCAGGTGAAAAAGTTTTTTTTTTAGTTCTCTAAGCGCAAAAGAAAGATATTTGTACAGGTAAATATTTTATGTTGGAGGAAATCGAATGGTATAATACTATGTAAAGAATAAAGCATTGTTAGGAAACTTGTAACGTTCCTCCAATAAAATGTAGTTATCAGGTTGAATAAATACTTTACATGATTTGCATGAAGAGATAGAGTAAATAAAAACGCACCGTAGGCATGAAAGCATTATGCTATCATGGGTTTTTCTATACGTTTGTTCTTTTCGTAGTGAAAGCCGTACACCGGACATGGCTCTTTTTTTAGACTAGAGTACACTTCAAAGTACTGCCTTTTTTGTATTGGTTTATTTTCTAACTACTACATTCTCTGATGGGATGTGATAAGATGATTGCATGTTGGACTACCAAGCTTGGTCCGTTTCTTTTTGTGTAGGGGTTCGAGCTGCTCCAAAAAAAAGCTAAATATTCTCACGCAGTGAAAGCATGTGTACAATTTTCGCCATGTTGCTGTACAATGTACAACCCAAGAATAAAAAGAGTCGGACCTACACTTTCCCTATTTATTGTTGAATGCGCTATGCAAAAAGTAGATATATCGCGAGAGGCTTTGTACAACGCTACCAAGAGAGACTTTGGAGATTATTTGAATGTAAAAAGGAGAGTCGGAAAGCGTGTGTTGGTTTTGGTAGGATATTTTTTTTAGATGTAGAGTGATGCCAGCGGTCGCCACCTCAATGCTTACGCTTGTTAGTGCAATGCAGTAAAATGCGGGAACGGCTCTTTGAGCAGACGCGAGCAAGATGAAAAAAATGAGAAGAGGAGAAAGAGAGTAAGAGTAAGCAACACGACTGAAAAGGAAAGTTAAGAAGAAAAAAATGTGCTACTGTAAAAAAAATATATACAATGAGTAGCCGCATTATCCAGGGACAAGGCAGCATGCAAAAGGCGCCAGGAGTACGTAGGTCTGGACTGGAAGACAAAGCCCGGTAAAAACATGCGTTTATGCTATACTAGCGCAATCTACGGGGATTGTTAAGGCACACAATACGGAGGGTGAGTTGAGCTAGTATTAACATAGGTTTTGAAGAGAAAGCGCTAGCACAATGAAACCAGTTGAATAACAAGGTGAAATTCGTAGGCAGTAGTGGTGACGATGATCATGACTTTGCAGCACCGCACAATACAAAACTCAAAAAAAAATGGAGAAGAAAGCAGACTACTGCAGAGGAAATAAAAAGCGAGAGTAAAAAACCCGCTGCAGATCCTCTGAGCGAAGCACTACTGGCATGGAGAAACAAACATACTATTTCTTTCTATGTAACAGAACGGAAGCTGCTTCACGAGAAAGCTGCAATACACAGTTTACATGTTCAACCTATACTGAGCCATGGAACCATGGACTCAAATAGGTTTTTCTGATGGGGCTAACGCTTCTCATCGTATTGCCGCTGGTTGAACTAAGAACTAGGACGTACTCTAAAAGTGAAAAATACCCTGGCCTCTGCCGGAAACAGAGGAAACTACGAGACTAAACTAGACTAGATGCTTTTCACTCTGGTACAGTTCACTAGGAGGCTTTCGCCCATGTTTTCGTGTGTCCCTCATAACTACCACTGATATCGCTATCGTGACGAGTAGAGAAAGTGTACACATTTCTGTTCCCCTCAGTATCCCTCATTCCTAAACAGCTATTATCCGGGCTGTATGGGGTAACCAGAGGATACGAACGTGAAGAAAACAACCTAAAAATCATCTAGTAAGTAAGGTACCTTCATGTAGCCAGACTGACACTGAAAAGCAAAAAAAAATTAATTTAAAGCATTCTCATCAGAGCGTATCTTTTAAAGTAAACAAGGTTAAAAAGCGATCTCAGTGGGGTGAACGTAATTCATAGTAAACGATTAGGCAATAATGTGAACCTACTAATAAATCAAGATTCTCACTAGGAGAATGCAACACTGGGCGAAACAATATTTCTCATTAGTAACTCATAACCGGCCTCCCATGGAGCTGGGAACATGGAATGATAAGTGAAGGAATAAAAAGAGGCCAGCATGCCACAGATATCCACATGCGTCATCTGAGCTACATATGTTTTCACATTTAAATCTAGCGAGAAGAACTAGAAGGAATAAAAATGTTTTATCTGATGTATGCTCGCCTCCCGAAAGAAATTGTTGGAATATTTAGGCCTAGTGGACTGCCTACTGGCAAAATATTTGCTTCCATCTGGTATGATCATGATGTAACAGCACAAATTGAAACGTAGCATAAATAAAAAAATATCAAAGGAGCATTTTTAAATTCCGTCGCGACGTGGAATGATAATGACATTTAATGTAGGAAAATTAATTCTGTACTTAAAAATCAGGTATGAGAGATTCCTATGGAGTATAAAAGCCGGGATTGCCCCTGTTTTGTATAGGAGATATAGTAAACATTATAAGCTGTGCTTTAAACTACGGATTTTCTTTTGCCAATCTCCTCCTCTTGCAATGGATTAGGTAATGGAATGAACTGGGAAATGAACTAGAAAACTTTTTTTTACTAGGTAAACGTTTAGTTCTACTAGGGCTACTAGGGAAAGAAAACTTTTCCATTTCGTCCATGTTTTTCCCTAATAGGCTTAAACGTAAACGTGCGAAAAAAAACTTCACAAAGACAGACAGGAAACATAGAAAAACTGTCAGAGCCACTTTCTCCTCTTCGCTGAGAAAAGTTCAGGCTATGTGTAATCAGTACAGCTTAAACTGTCTATAACGTACCACCCTAAGAGGATCATCTGCCTTGTGGTTTGGTACACAGGAAGTAATAAATATTGTGAATTTACGGTTCTAATTAGTCACGGTGTTACGGAAGTCTAAAATATGAGGTCTGTCTTGAGGCTAGTCATAAAGCTGAAAAGCCAAAGATGCTCAGATTGGGGACGTTAGATCTTAAGCGAGGTTGAGACTAAGTTAAAGTTCAGAAAACGTAATGAAAAAACCTTCTGAAATAATTTGTCATAAGGTTACCCGTAAACAAATAAAAGGAACAAAGGCAACGATAGAATTATCCCTTTCGTTACGTATTATATAGACTGTCCCCTAGTCCATTTTGAAAAAAGTGGTGTGACCACTACAGCCAGATTACAAAATGAGTCCCACTCCTCTCGGAAAAACAGTTATTTAAACGAAGAGTAAAAACCAAGAGAGAAACCGTACTATCAGTTAGTGTCTTTCACTTTGTGAAGTGTTGCCCAGAGTGTCTTTAGTGTATGACCTCAGAAGCGTCAATAGTACTTTCCTACATACCACCACAACGTGAAAATTCTATGTAAGCTTAGGTTTCCTCCAACTTGATAAAAATCTACGCTCCGTATAATATCTCCAACCGTAACTACATTCGATTCTGTATATAAATGAGAATTACGAGGAAAGTTTTCTCCAGAGATGGAATCCAAATGAAGTTTTTAGGGTATCTCCCGAAACACTAGGAGCTATAGGCTCTAGGCACTTTATTCGATTTTAAATTATAAAAAAGCTAATCAATTCACAGGAGGGATTCTTGAAAACATTTTAAGGAAGGAAACTCTTCAAATTCTCCCAATTTATGTCATTCCAAAAGATGTAAAATTTTTAATGGGAAAGTACATTTGAGAGAGGAACCATTCCCTAGAAATCATAAAATCTAAAAGAGCCTACTAAAAGCCATTTTGACGACCAATGTCGCCGATATATAAGTAGCTTAGAGGTTTTACGATTTCGTGCATAAACTTCGGTCAGAAGCTAGTCAAAGAAGAGTAGAAGGTCTTACACATGTCCTAAAACTATTTTTCTTTCTTTCGTTTTGAAAACATAAAAAATAATTAAGAGCCGTAGCGAAGCCAGTAGTCATGATGAGTTTTCGAAGAGCTCCCACGACCACATAAATTTGAAAGGTTTGGCTTTAACACACCGGCACGAATTCATCATGTTTGATGCTTCATGTGGATTCTTGTCACTCGAGAAAATTTCAGAGGATTTATGAAAATTTGCCAGGAAAACAATGCATCGTAAAGTTTGTTTGACGAACACAATTGATGAATTGGGACGGAAGAGAGTAAAAAGGTTTTTAGTTGACGCCACGTCTTTCATGCTAAAGTTTTACGGTGTTCCACCATCCTCCTACCAAATTACTTTGAAAACAGTTGTTACGTTACAACGGCATAAACCAAAGTCGTCCTTGTGCTTATGAACTAAGCTCATTTGATTTGCTACGAATACGAAATTTGCAGGAAGTACCAATCCATGCAACTTTTCTCTTGTTGAGGTGGAAGAGTTGCTCTTTCGTAAAAGGTCACTAGAGAAAAAGTTTAGCAAAGTCATGTCAACCCAAGTTTGCCCACGTATCACTCAAATCAATAGCCTACTTTTCATTTGCACAAAGTGTGCTCCACCTGGACAAAGAAGGTTAGGTTGGAGGGGAAACTTTTGTTTTCATTATAACTGACAATGGATCAAGACTAAAGCCACGATCCCATCTTCCCTTAACACGTATCTCTACACCGATCAATCATAATCTCGAATCTCGGTCTAGCGTAAATGAGTAACTGTCACTGAATAGGTAACTTTGGACTATTGAACGGTGTGAGCAATCCCATTTAAAAATTAGATTATTACATATTAAACCCAAATGACAAGGATGTCTTGATGAACGAAATGAAAATAAATTAGATTTGTTGTTCCCGCCATCCAATTTCGTAATCCTATTGTAAAGACAAAAGGAAAATCGTAAAATGCACTGATAGAATCGGCCACTACTCTTCCAATTACTGGAATTATTCTCCAGAGCAGGGGGCCTTTAGATAACGGTAGTCTTTCGTAAAGGTTAAACTAGCAAACAATAGAGCTACTGCTAGAAAGGGGAGGTCACCTTGCTAAGCCAAATTAGGGATCGCTATCGCAATAATTATCTTCTAATTCTATAGAGAAGTTATTAGCGAAATTCTGATCGTATCTACTACAAATCACACCTGGAGTATTGTGACTTTTGTAAAATCCAATTTAGAATCAGCCCCCAAGTCACAAAACGTCCCATAATTTTGTAAATGATTTTGCATCAATCAGTTCAATATAATTTTATAGTTGTTTTACCCTACTGAATAAATTAAAGAAACACTAAAGATTTCACCATATCATCAGTTTCTTGGAGATGTGAACATTTTCATAATCACGTCGACACTGTAAGCGAATAAATTAAACTCAAGGAGAGTGAAACCAAAGCCAACGAGGTATATCGCATAATATTTTTTTTACATAATTCACTCTTTACATGATAGCCTCGACGAGAAGTATAAAAATTAGCATTTTTGTCAAGCAAAAATGGTCATTGAGAAGTCCCCCTAGTTTTTGAAGAAGAGCATGTCGTTTACACAAAGGTTAATATTTTCTGTAAGATCCATGCCAACTGCTAGAATTAAGTTGGATGCCGTAGCGTATCGTGTAGAGTTCCTCATTAATATTCGAGCTATGCATGGATACTCCAGGAAATGAATGTAAGTTTTGAGCTTCCTCTCTTCCCTCATTGCAATAAAAATAATGGAAAAGTAGGAAAGCTTTGCAGCACATGCCCTCCAGAGTAAAATAAATGAGAGGGAAGCATTGGAGGCAAAGGATGGAAGCAATAATCATAATGGAAATCGCTTCTCCAGAAACTCACTGAGAACTCACGTGTTCAGCGTAAAGAAAAGGTTACAAGTTGAGCTTGAGCGTGAACCATGTTTCACAATAGGGAAGTCAGATGTGTTCCCCCACAGAGAAGAAATTGATTATTGGAAACGCATGCACGCATTATAGGCTTTTGTTAGTGGCTTTTGCATAAGAATGAAGGGGAACTAGGGAAACAGGTGTGTAGGATTAGAAAGCCTAAGCTTGTTATTACACTTAGCCTCCAAGCCTTCCTAAAAGGATGAATGGATTCAAAGCTTGAGAGAAAATGTAAATGAACGAAATTCGTACGAGATTTCCAAAAGAAAAACAAAGTGTTTAGGACAAGACATGAATTTATTTGCCAATGAGCCTTGTAACTAAATTATACACCTGCACAAACGATACTTTCTCTTTGATAAAAAGCGAATACTAATTTGACTCATTTTTTTTTCTCGGAACTTTTAAAAAAGAATATTAGATGGAATAACGTGATTATTTTTGAGAAAAGGTTTTAAGTAAAAAGACTGTCATTTATAATCAATTAAAATATACCTTGATGTTTCTCCTTTCCTTCAGGCAGCAAGTGAGTTTGGGAAGAAAAAAGAGAAAGATACGAGCATGATAATTTGATTACGTAGTTAATATTTTTCCTTCCAGAATACAGTGTTGCCACTTTGAGAGCGTAACTAACTGCTTAAAATACTCTACGTCTTACGATCTATTTCGCAACTTTAAGGTTTCACTTTACAGGCAGGTCTGTTCAATTTTACTAAACTAAAGTACTTTTTAAAATACCTACTTAATATTACCCAGGGAGAAAATTAAACTAACATTTTATACTTTCACTATGGGACTACCTTGGCAAAACCTAAATAGCTTGAAACTTTGTACCATCAATTTTTTCTAAATGTAAGGATTCTTTGATTGATTGAAAGAAATATATTCACATATTCAGGCACTTCAAAAAGGAAACAGCCATTTTAGGCTCTTGCCAAGTTCTAAATAAATTTGTAGGTGGATAACTAAAAATATTACTGAAATTTGTAAAAATCAGTTTTAATTGAACGATATTTCAATATCAGTTCAGTCTCTTCTAATTTGGACAGATTCATAAAGTAGTAGAGTACAAACAGTTCGTTCGTTAAGGTTACCGTTGAGCAAAGATAGTGTCTCATTTTTCTTTTTCAGTTTTGTCTGATCCAAACATGTTGTAAATGAGAGTAATTTATATTTAACTGATTTTTAATGTAGCTCATTAATTTTGTGAACTGTGTCTTCCTAAAGTAAACTTTAAATACGTTTTTAATAGTTTTGTGTTTTTTTTCAGTGGATTATCTATAAATTGTATAACGGTAAAAGTGGACAATATATATTCCTCTGTAATTTAGAGTTGTTTATGTTTGCTGCGTTTGAAATAGAATCAATAAGTTTGTATCCATTTTTAAATAACATTTCATCATTAACTCCAATAGAAAGTTATTCTCATGCGGTACAATACATGCTAAAGATTAATATAAAAGTTAACGGTATCAAATTTATATGAACCTTAACTAAAAACATGCTTTCATGCCTCATGCACTCTTTGCATTCTGGAAGAAACGGTTACAATTCGTAGTGTATAATTAAATTAAACTGGACTCTGTTCATTTACAGTAATAAAATTACCATTTTTCTTGCCGTTTCAAATTTCAAATTAAGAAAAATTGTTTTCGAAAACTGAGACTGTCTTATTGTTACCAACTGCGTTGGTAAATATTTTCTTGTTCCTTTGTTTCCCTATTC
>JAANSQ010000577.1:0-21684 GCA_036850885.1 Lepidocyrtinus dapeste
TACCTTAAATCCGTGTTTTGTAATTTTTCGGGAACCCACCCAGAAGCCCTTGCCATTTACCCTCCATGTGGAAGGAGGAAAATTATACTGTCCGATGAAGGAAAGATGTATGGTAAGTAAAAAAAAAAGTTTCAAACTTTGTATCTATATCTACTAGTATAAAATGATAATTGAGGCGATATGTTGATGTTTCTTCAAAATCGCGTATCGGATGGGTGTCCATGAATGGAGAAATCAGTATAAAAGTAGCAAGCATGTTATGCTTATATGATGAAATCATAAAAATTAGGCAATGATTTTGGCTTGCATGAACATGTATACATATAAGATTAGCTTTTGAGTGATGAGGCGCACGGATTTCTAGAAATATTGAAAGGAATATCCGAGCTCCTTTGAATAAATACTTTTTTGGTGTTCGTCGAATTCAAAATTTTCGATGAATAACGCGTTTAATTATTATTGCTTGCTGTTGCGCACTCAGTAGTAGGCAATATTTCTGGTGGCTTTTATGTAACGTTTCTTTTCACCATGGAATTGGAAATAAGATCCATGTAAGTACTTTCGTAGGGTATTGATTAGTCTCAGACATTCAAAAGAACTCACTACTATTTATTAATTATATTTAGAATCCAATGAAATGGTTTTACTAAGGATTCGCTCAGTTCAGTGTTCCTATTACATGGTAATATTCTTATGATCTGGGATCGAGAGAGAATAAAAGGCAATTCAGAGTCGGTATCGAAAAGTGGGAATATGGAAAAGGTAGGAGACGCTACTTTCGTTTTAACGTTAGCAAAGGTTCCGTTTCTTTTTTAATTTTACTAGTCTAGTCCATTCTTATCATCTTCTTTGAACACAAAGACAAAATTTATTTTGACGAGCTTTCGGCAGGCGAATCGTTTGTTGGGCTTATTTGTAGATTGCTGCAACTTTTCATATTTTTGTGAAAAGGAAAGAAAAGGCTTTTAGAAACCTTTAATTCAGTCTGGTAGAATATCACTATTTTTTTTATTAATATTTTGAATACGTATTTTGATACTATGGTCACCAGGTTGTAGTAGGATGTTCTATTGAATCATTCTTCGAAGTCCTTATTAATATGAAATAATATCTCACTTGAATCGTTGAATCTTGGATTCGTACGGTGGACTATAGAAAAACCGACAATGATGGTTTCAATCTGGTAGCTTACAAATCCATGTCCTGGAGTAGCATTAGAGATTATTTTAATTTTCAAGAAATATTGAGCACATATTCAAAATCCTTAAGATTACAATTTCCATCAAATCAAAAATGTTGACTAAAGTATTATGTCATGGAAAAAACACGATATGAACTAACACATGCAACGAAAATGATATTGTAGAAACCCTCATAAATACATCAAGATACATTGTAATTTATTATGCGAAATTTATGAATTAAAGGAAACATTAGGGGTCGTATAAATCTAGAAAGATAAATTACGCTTAGCAATGAACCAGGAATTATTGGCTTCTTAAAACCTTTCCAATTTGGAATAATACATTCAGATCAAGAGTTATCTTCCTTTCCCATTCGAGACTACGAGAGTGTTGGGGAAAATAACGTGCTTGGGTTTGTCATTTAGCCAAATGTACCTTGGCTTGGTCATCGGTTTGTCGTTAAATTGCGAATTCGCGTAAAGTTTTTTTTCCTTCTGTTGGGTGGTTTATTCATGTTTTGACTTATTTGTGGACTGGGCAATAATAATAATAATAAAGAAAAAAAACATGTTATGATTATGAGTATTGTTACTGCTGTTTATTTCTGTAGTTCTGCTACAGTTGACTGAGCTAGGTTCTGTAGGATTCGGATTAATATTACCCAAAACATGGTTGTTTTTTGGTCTAGTTGGAGTTCATGAAGTACCATAATTTTTTTTAGATTTGTGTTACTTTCATGAAAACGAGTGAAATATTTGGTTGGAGTAAAGGAAAGTATTGAGGAGGGATGAAGTGATGAGCGGTTTTTATCTGAATGTAAGAATGATGATAAATTGTAAAAAGTTGAGAAAGGAAAGTCAATGAAGGAAAGAGAAGCAAGAAAAGCAGAGAGCGTCTGTTTCCCTCACAAAGGTTGAGGAGGACAAGATTTAGTAATAACAATACTGCTCAACTTTGAGATATCAAAGGAAATAGAGTGAAAGACTATTGTGCGGCTTGGAATGGGAAACAGTGGTGGGAAGTACAAGAGAGATTAGAGATAATAAGTTCATTGATGATGGTAGCGTTGTCGACCCAAAATGTATGTTATTACCTATATACTTTCTATATACTTCCTCCTCCAGCACTACGTACAGAATTTTTTTCTTTTTGCAAGAATTATTCAAAGTGTGAAAGAAAAAGTCGGCTATAGATTTTATGGATGCTCAGGATTTTTTGAAGGTAGAGGAAACGATAAATGATTTGAGAAGTTTTGTAGGATGGACAAAGAATAGGTAAATAATTGTCGAGGAGACGTTATTTCATTTTGGTGTAACAATCACGAGTTTTACATGGTAAGGTTTCATCGGATCGAAATACTTAGGTTTAGAGGAAATGCTTTAAACTTATGCGTTGTCGGTGTGAAACTAGCGCTTAAAATATCTCAAAACATACTAGTGAAAAAGGTCGAGGGTTACGCAAAGCACATGAGAAAGTAAAGGAAACTATAGGAAACCATGAAGGGATAAGTCGGTTGTTAGGATTAATCTGGAATTATACAAGACTCATCTGGAAACTCTTTGGTAATAATCTGAATTTTCGGATTATCATGTAATACGCTTGAGAAGATGTCTGGGTTACATTAGTCTAATGCCGTTCCACTTTCTCTCCACCTTTCTTTCTCGTCTGATGGTTTTGCTAACTTCTAGCCCCCGAGTCCAACTTTCTTCATTCGTGCTTCAAAGAAAATATACTTTTGTAGCAATTATAAGCGTATATTAAATACATATTCCTTCTATTACCTTGTGATGCCCTAATGATGATCCCTCAGCATACGTAGGTAAAATGCCTGCATCTCGGAGACTTCCTAAATAGGAAGTTTTGTTGAAGCATGCATCATCACTATCTTCCTTTAAACTAAGAGTAATAATATTAACTTTCTTAGGTTTTGCTGATTTTCGTATCTATTCATCGCGTCTTTCTCTATCTTTCTCCCTCTCTTACTCTTTCTTCAGTTTCGTCAAAGAAATCTTGCTTTTCTTTTTCATCTTACCCACAACTTGCCTCTCTTCCTCTGTGTGTTTTTCTGGTTTCTTCTTTGGTTGTAGACATCGTCAACATGGTCGTCATCAACGTCTTCGCTTTTCGTTTACTCCTTGTCTTTTCTTTCTCTTTCTTTCTCTCTTACTCAAACAAAATAGAACGGAGATCAGAAAGTTGTGTTGTAGTTGCTGAAAATAAAAGTTTTCCCCGTAAGTTTCGGTTCTTTAGTAAGCAATATGAAAGTAGTTGTGTTGGTAGTTTTCCAGTCGTTGTTTTTTCTTCTTTTGAGAAGTTATCCGTGTAAATAGGAGTTCCCTGCCGTCATATTACTTTGCTTTTTTTTGCAGCGGTCGTGGCATGGAGAGTTACACGAACATAAGCTCATAAGGTACGGTACATTATAAAGGGGAAAAGGGGGAGACGAGACGTCATCGCACAAAATGATAGTTATAAGTGGTGAAGCTTTAGCAAGAAAGAAAGAGTGAGAGGGAAGAGCAATCTACTTTTACAGACTGTTTTTGAACATCCCGTTAGGTACATGCACTAATTGGACATTCCTGGCATAGTTTAGTTGGGATATATATGGTTGTGGATTCCCTTCTCTCTCTCTCTCTTTGGCAAAAGAGCCGAAAAACTAGCTGAAGAGAGAGATTGGAATATAAGTTTAGTTGTTCCCCCTTCTCTATTCTTCTACTTTGTTGTATGTACTTATCTCTCTCTCTCTCCTTTACTCACTTTTCCATTCTTTTCTCTCCACATATTTTTCTCTCTCTCTCTGCCCGGGTGATCTGATGGAGAATCGACCGATACAGGGTTTTTCGTGCTATTACAATGATGACTGGGCTCTTTGCCTCTGCTAAAAAAAACTCTAGATAATACACTGAAGTATGTACATAATATTACATTCTGGTCTTTCGATTCATCTGGCAGAATATCGTAGGCATTAGTTGAACTTCCAAAGGGAACTCTTGGTTTCCCTAAATACCATGAAAAGTGTAGCATTGTTGAGCAGAATAAAGTACAATGATGTGTAAGCCGAATGATTATAAAAGTAATAAGTAGCATTCATGGTTTATTTTGCACGCTTTTGCTTGGCTGTCCAAACCGAACAAGAAACGGTGATATGTGTGAGTGAAGTTAACTTAAAAACGACAGACAACCCTAGCGGTCCAGTCCGTCTCTGTAGTCTTAGTTTTAAATAAGTACATAAAATGTCCGCGTATGTATGCATGTGTCTACATAGAAATGAGTTAGTTGAGTGGAGAGGCTCTAGCTAACAGTCTCCGTTTCTCAAGGATTTTCGGATGAGATTGGTTGAGAATGAGATGAGTGGAAGGAAACTCAGTGACGAGAAGAAGAACATAAGTTAGCAACATGTCAAGTCGTTTAGTTGGACTGTACGTTACAAAACTATGAACACCATGAGAGTAATGAGACTTTGGTTTGCATCCAGATCTTGACTGTGTTCATTGATATTGTCAACCGTGTTGGTTTTTTCATTCATTATACACATCACCTATTTCTAGTTTGCCATGCTTTGCGAAAAACTCATGAATGTGAATCTTTGAATCGAGTTTGCTACATAATTTAATTTGGTTCTGTAGTAAATTTAATAACTAAATGCATTGGGAAATCCCCTCGTTTAACCCCGGTATATGGCCTCTTTTACTCCATTTTTGGCTCAACATATTATATATCATCCGATTTTAGTAGTTAGCAAAGATGGTAGGATTCAATAGTGATATTATTATTATTATCTTCATCATCTACAGCTTTTACGAGTAGGCTTGCCACAATATCAATGAAATTTCATGCATGCATATCTGAAATAATAATATGATATAAGTTATGACTTTGTTATTCACTCAAGCAAGAGCTGCTTCCTTGTGTCTTTCATTTTGTTTTGTTGAAAAACGTCAACAAATATCAAGTTTACGAGTGCCTGGTTTCCCCTCTTTTATCATCCTGATAGTTATGATCATCGAAGTTGTCCTCTGATCGACGAAAGCTCCGATATTTCTTGTTCGGTTCATATGGAAGTGTAACGCTGATATTTGATGCGAAGGTACTACACGTGGAATGTCTATGTTGAATACGTAAGACCTTTTGAGGAAGAAATGGTTAAGGGAATTCATCTTTTCTTTTTATTATGCATTCATACGTTCGTAAACTTTTTTATATTGTGCTTTAAACAATATTGAAGTCTAGGCCAACGCTATTCCAAGCTTTGTTTTTTTTAATGTGGCCTTTCCCATTTCACAATGAAATAATAGTGATCTTCATCAAAATCATCGTTGTCGTCAACCTTGGCTGTTTACCATACTCATTCGTCGCTAACATTGTCATAGGTTAGAAGCTTAGGACTTTTATTATTTCCAATTTTATCCTCCTCCTCTCATTCCATGTTTATTTAAGGAGAAAGAGACACAGTCGAAGAAAGGAATCAAGCAAAATGAGAAGGCAAACCCATTACGTTAGAAAGGTTAGAAAGTGGCACTGGACAGGCAAAGAGAGGAATAAGAAAAATAACTAAATTTAATATCATCCCCGTTTTTTCCTGCTCAATTCTCGTTCGAGTTTCTCGCTCAGTCAGTCACTCACTTCGTCGCTCGGTTTTTCATCATTTTTTTGTTGTTCCTGGCTCGCTTGACTGTAAGAATATAGGACTGTTTCATAATATTGAATATTATTATTTTTTATTGGTTAGCTTCGCTCGAGTTGAGGAGAAAAGCCAATAGTTTTATTCCGTCTTTTCGCCCAGCTTTCTGTAAACTACGCTGATCTAGTAACCTTATCTAGACTTTTTCATCGTAGACTTTCTTCTGTTTCTCTAACACATCGTTCCTGACATTATATTAGATAATGCAATACTTTATTCTACGCTGGAGCAGTACGTCGTTGCTCAACTAATGAAATTGGATGAATAGGGGTCTAGCTCAAGGTTTCCATCTCGACATCCTCACATCCGACTTCTTGGTTGACTTTCTGACATTGCTCTTTATTATTACTTTCATTTCAACTCCAAAAAATGCACAATTCGCTACTATGAATTCTGTTCTGGGTACCCAAATCGGATATAAAATACATTTTCAAACATTAGGATAATTTTAAACCTACAAGATGTTTACTACTTTATAATTGATTTCTTACTTCAAGTAGTACTGATCTGGGTGCTTTTATTCGAGTGTGAGGGGGAAAATGGGCAATGTGAAAAGAGTAAGTTTAGAATAGGCTTTGTCCTGGTGGCATTACATGACATGAGGTTTATACCGTTCAGTCTCAGCTTTCTCTCATCATCCAATTCCGAAGTTAATATTGCTCCTTGTTCCCTAAAGTAGATATTTTCCTTCATATGTTCTTTCAAGCTCTTTTTGTTATTCTTCTTTTTTTCATTGCATTGCTCTATACCTACTGATCATCCCTTTAAGATATTTTGGGGGAAAGTTTTGTTGTTTCCATAATCTACTATATTATAATAATTTAGTCTTGGAAAACTTAAACTTCTTTACTGCTTTTTGCAAGGGTTCATGTAAAATTTTCTTGCAAATGCAGCTCGAAACACTAAATATTTTTTCCGCTTCTGTAAAAATAATGAATTGAATTGGCCTTAAACGAATCCTGTTTTCCACAATCAAATCAATCATTTGGTTTTCTCCATAATTATTCTGTTTCCTGTTAGATATCTATAGTATGGCTTGCAAATTGCTTGTTTAAAAGTTGTTAACTTTTGTAGTTTAAACATTGGTTAGAATTTCAATATTGAAAAACTTTAGTGAAGGTAATTATTGTTCAAAAAGATGAAACGACACTTCAAGGAGTATTGATTAACTATGTAATTTTCTGAACCAATTGAGTAGAGTACCTGTCACTGAAACGCGTTTTGATTGGGAATTATTTAAATCCTCCATGTTTCACCCGAAACGCAAAAGCTACACCAATCGCTACACTTACCCCATTCAAGAAGTTTTCCCAAAGGGATGCTGCTGTGTCGGAGCATGGTATGAAAACTATTAGGAGCAGCTCTGTAAATTGCACCATCAAGCTACTCAAGTGGAAAGACTACTTATGGAAAGATAAAAGATGCAAATGTAGTTCATTCCGTTGTCATTTAAGCCATTTTTCTCGTTTGCAGCCTCTTATCTGTCCAATTATGCATGCATAATTTAAGCTCACTAGCGCATTTTGGGGGAAATAATGGAATTTTGATTTTATTGCCGTTTCCAATGACTCAATTGGATTTTAAGAAAGGGTTTCCTAAAATCTACCCTGGATTTTTTACTCAGCATAGGGAAATAACTTTATTGCATGCAGTCGATTAAAAGTGGAGAATGTTAAGTTGGGGCAAAGTAAGTCTAAGTATCTAGTAGAAAATGTTACTATGTAGCGTACAGGGTCATTATTAAATTAATCTTTAAACTTTGAACGTTTTACGGTATTAAACTTGGAGTTTGAAGTTTTCAGGAGAAAGTTTCTCAACAGGTTTCATGTTTAGATAATGATGCCGTTGGAACAAAATAACAGCCAGATGAAAGTCAAGTGCTTATTGAGTTGTAATAAACTAGAAAACCAGAACTAGACTTCAAAAAATAATAAAAAAGTGTTGAGTACTGAGATGTGTCCCTGACATTTATCTATATTGTCTATTGAAGAACTATAAACTTTTTCTTTGAGAGTAAATTTGTGTTCGACTTCATAGCTTGATTTGGATTTTTATTGTATAAAAATTTTTGCCCAAATCTGAAGTAGCGGCTTCTTATGCTCATCTCATTTTTTTATTCTACGCCCGGAAATAAGTTTTTTTTATCAATTTACAGATAAGGAAATGAAAGGAATGAAGTATATATCTGGTATTTCATGTGCTCAGAAATGAACGCATCTTTAGAGTCAATAACGTGACATGGAAGCTTAATGAACTTCATTCTGATAAATAGCGTCTTGGGAAAGGGACACTTCATCAGTTGTCATCGTGCACGGTGACTGGTTTGATTTTCGTTTTGTGTAAAACTGAGTGGTTGGAATGCTGCGAGCTTACAAGATGAAGAGGGCATTCTGTAAAATTGACAGGGGCAATTTGATGTGGATTAGGAGATTTGCTTGTGTAGGATATTTGCATGTAGGTTTACTATAGAGAACAGTGTGACTGGTCTACTTCTCTTGTAATTTTTGGTCACAACACTTTTTCGTAGAAAGCCTTTCGTAAGTCAAATACCTGAGCATCGAGGCTTTTCCCTAATTCATTTGTTTTGTGTAAAGTGTGAATTTATTTATAAATGAAGGCTTAGGAGGAATGAAGCAAGCGGCCATATCTTTTCATTTTTACTGCTTTGATTCCAGTAACTTTCCTTCTAACCTAGGTCGGCAAGACAAATGATAAAGGACACATTTATCAAGCTAAAATCTCTCTCTCTCTCTTGTAAAAGTACAGAGCACAGGCACTCTACTCACGAATAATACTAGTTTCATAGACTGAAATCACACTTGGTACGTTTTTGTCGACAAACCTGAGAGGGAAAGTGAGGGAAAGGAATGGGAACAAAGTATACGCTATTGTTTCCCTAAATGTCTGCTCTTCTGCTTTTATTTGTGTCTGAATGAGACGAGTGATGTGTGGAATTGAGTAAAGTAGCGAATAAGGGTGACAAATAATATTGAGGAAAACGATAAAAGCAAGATTCAATGCTAGCATAGTTTCGCCATGCTCGCATTCTTTAGATCCAATAATGCGTTAACTTGGAAAAAGGGAGTACTTCTTCCTAGAATATAATGTCGAAAATGAATGTTTTTTTTAGGAAAACATCACCCATTATATGCTTCACTACGATCAGTCTCATAAGTCAAGTGCAATGAAAATTTGTGCTACTCACAACTCATACCTTTCCCAATAGATGCGAAGGAAAACTTACGTTGAAACTTATATTACTTTGAAACTTGTTCACAATTATTCCCATTTCTAATGTTGTATTCCATCCACCGATTGCTTATAATCGAATGTGACTATCATCTCTTGGGAAATAACCTAGCCTATATTTTGCATCCTGACGTTACTCTTTAGATTGTGTTTTTTTCAAGGTAGAAACTTTATTCATACCAATAAAGTTGTACATAGTTAGACTATAAATACGCAATGTATTACAATAATGACGTAGGTGCTTGATAATTTTTTGGGGAAAAATGTTCGGCTTTTAGCCATCGGTACATGGTCAACGAATTAATTGTTAGTATTTAATGTTGGGTCATGATTTTGTCTAAAATTACCAATATTTTACAAGCGAAAGCTACGGAAAAAAACGAAAATGAGTTTGACCAAACACACATTGTTGGGTCACTACGGAGTTCATTTACTCTATTAATTGTAGTATTTCATGTTGTACGATCAAAAAGAATTATACGTATTGGAAGTAGTTATGAAAGAGACATGGAAGAAGGAATTAGAGATTTAATGAGGCAATTCTAGCTTTCACGTAGACTTATGTATGTGACTACTTTCCTTTAAGTAGCATTTTTCACTAGTATGTAGCGTTTTATCTATTTTTTTTGCTCTAGATTTCTTCTTATTTTTTTCAAGGAAACTTTTCTCAGTTGGAATAGTTGAAAAAAGTAATCTAAGGATAAAAAGACTTTAACTTTGAAGACTTATCTATTTGGTTGCTTAGTAAGAATCATTTTGGATAGTAACTTGCAACTTATTACTTGCTTAGTAGCAACACCACCGACAATGAGATACAGTAGTGAAAATCAAGTGGATTTTACTATAAGTGAAATCGGCGTAGTTTTCTCGGATCGCACTTTCCTCTCGTCTCGTTTAGATCTACGCAGGATGGTGTTTCCCTCAATTTCACAAACGTTTATTGTTGTTTGTTTTAGTTTATACTGGATTTTTGAGACTTTATTTTGCTTGTATTTGCTAGGATCGGAAAATCGAATCAAGAGGCAGTACAGTAATGGAATGGGTGTTTTATGTATATGTGTGCAGACACGAGATGAAATTACCCTAAACCATTTTTATTTTGATGCAATAAGATCGGACAGGATAAGACTGAGCGTTTATAAATCGCTCCGAACTAGTGTGGTGTGAGTTTCTTTATTGGATTTATCTCTGTCGCGTCTCTCATTTATAACTTGGTGACATTCTGGAGGAGTCTTACTTTTCTCTTTTTACTTCACGTGCTACGGTTATAGTGACAACGACCCGTTCTACACAGAGAAATTTGACATTTTATCTGCAATAATGGTGGAAAAAAACTACTTCGACAAGGAAGCGGGAGGTTATAAACATTCAGTGTTTCCACTAAAACATCCACATTATTGCGACAAGCTATGCCTAAGAACACACAAGCAAATAAGTTGCTAAACCGATGTGTATGCCATTGAAAGTTGGGTAAAGGAAATAAAACACGTTCAAGTTTTACCATGCTGACGACCTACAGAAAATTATTATATTTTTCCATCCTTTTGTATCGAAATTTAGCGGATTGCCTCTTACGGAGGAATACATTCTTTACCATACTTTTAATAATGGGGCTATGGGAGATTATTTTATGGTTAAGAGATAATTTTTACGCCCCTGAATTAGCTATTGTTATGCGGGTAGGATAACATGAAGAAACGTTTGATGTTATATTTTGGAAACAAATCATATAACAGTTATCATTTCATTAAGAGATAAAGCAGCAAAACATACGTAAAATTTGCTTATTCAAGTCGAAACAGCTACGCCCACGCATTTCTCAGGTCAGGTATTACAATAGACAGAGCAGTGAGAAGGGGCGACTCGAGACGCTTTTTTCCCTCTCCCCTTCACAAACATTTAAGACAAAGGTGTAATTGTAAATCTCTGTATTTACTTCGGTAGTCAAGAAAATGCGGTCGTAAAACCTAAGATTCAAATGTCATGTCTTGATTTGTTCTAAGAACTTTAGCTCGGCAATTTTTTCGCTCCCCTGAAGATCTTATTTTCTTAGGCTTTAGGCCAGTTTACTTTTCCTCACAGACATGGGAAAATGTATCATTGAAGATTAAAATTATATTGGGCATCATTTCCACGAAGGTAAATTGGTGTGCCGTGGTGCGTTCTCTTGTAAGTTGACGCCTTGAGCAATATTTTATGACTCATACGGAGGTTGGCTTGGCTAGAGCCTACTTAAACTTACGGTTTACTGATGCGAAACCAACCCAATTTAATTACTGCACCCTTCTTTCCTTACAAGACAAACATGGGCTGTCGAGATGTTTTTTTTACCATTTTATAACTGTAATAATAATATGATGTCAATACGGGTATGATTGCGTTGATGTGATGATGAGAACGTGTGATGCAGTCAGGTAAAGAGGCACTTTTTTGTGTCTTTTCTGGGTAGTTAGAGCTTCCATGCATGTTTAATGCGTATATGAATGAAGTCTGATAGGCGAAATCTAAGCCCGTTGCCATTTGTGTATAAAAAACAGGTCCACACATTGAAACTGTTTCACTTAAAAGGGCTTTGACCTGTTGTCTCGGTTGATTTGGTTTTAAGGCCTGGAAATGCTTAAAGAATGACTCGAGAGTACCTTGATTGCATAATTACGCTGCCAAAATTTTTAGGGATGGTTAGCGGGGGTGTAGTTTTACAGTTGGGTTCGAATAAAAGAAAAATAATATTAGTAATATGCGTTTCATTACTCACATATGTATCAACCCAGGCTTGGTGCGGTCTATCTTATCCAATCAATCTCTGCCATTTAATTGCAAGACTCTTAGATGTAGTATCTTGCCTGTTTGTGAATTAAACAAATAGGCTTAGACGTCGCTGCTCTTTTTTCGTCGCGACGAAGCCGTCGCCGAAACAAAATTTGCAAAAATCTTATGCGCTTGGGCATGTATTAAATACAAGTTCAATGCTTGCTTTAATCCAAAGAAAAACATGAAACGTGTGCAATCAAAGGATTCGACACTTCTTCGAGTTGCATTTATTTCATTCTTACTTCGAAAATGATACTACCAACCTTTTCTCGCGCAGTCAACAATACTTTGCAATTTGCATAAAATAAAAGCTAAATGTTTCTAAGCATTCGTTTGACTTTGAATGTAACGCGAAGGGTAAACGATTGGTTTGTGGGGAGGCATCAGATTACATGAGATGCGAGCCAAGCTAAAAACATTCGTCAAAACATAATATTCCGTTGCATATTTAACCAGTAGCCATTTTTGATTTTCAGGTCGAAATGAGCTGATCGCACGCTACATCAAGCTGAGAACGGGGAAAACGAGAACGCGAAAGCAAGTTAGCTCACATATTCAGGTGCTGGCCAGAAGAAAGCTCAGAGAGATTCAAGCCAAATTAAAAGTAAACGTTTATTTCTACTGTAGAGTCTCAACGGTCAATTTAAATTGTGCGTTGAGTCAATGTTAGAAGCTTGAAAATCGTACTAAATCAGTCAATCTTTTTAGCAAAACCAGGACCAGCAGGCCAAAGACACCCAGAAAGCCCTCCAAACAATGTCATCCATGTCCAGTGCACAAATCGTCTCGGCGACCGCCATGCACAATAAAGCGGCAGCTGCTGGGCTAGCCACTTTAGGTTTGGCAACACCAGTACCATACACTGGAGCGGTGAGACTTGCAAAATTAGAAATGTGTCATTTTCTGTTGCACTTTTTATACTAAAACCGGTTTTTTTATTTGCTAATGCAGTTCTGGCAAACAGGATTACAACCAGCTGCTCAAGAGTAAGTATTTCGTGGTTTTTAAAATCTGTTCTAACTATAATATTGGAAGGCTTAAATCTTAACCTTTTTTTCATGTCTGAATCATTTACAGTGTTAAGCCCTTTGGTCAGAGTGTGTATGGAGGAGCCACCGGTGGAAAAGCACACCCAACTGGAAACGGAAGCGGTGGTCCTGATGTGATACCTGGTAAGTGAACCATCTAACAAGTTAAATAATTAATACATGCATAAGTTATTTCAATAATTGCTTTCACTGTACCCCTTCAGGTCCACCAAGCGCTGCCTGGGAAGGAAGAGCGATAGCCACTCATAAACTCTGCCTCGTTGAATTCTCTGCATTCATGGAACAGTCTAGAGATCATGACACAGTAAGCATAACAAAACCATGCTATTTTATTTATTTGCGGGTTTGATACAAAAAACCTAACTAACGAGATTTTTTAATGTGTTTAGTATCAAAAACATTTATTCGTGCACATTGGACCTGCTTCCTACACAGATCCTGTTCTAGAAGTAAGTTTGGACGCACATAGATATACAGTTGTAAAAGTTCAGTACCAGGTGACGAGTACTAATTCGGAACCAAATTCTTTTGTAGTCTGTAGATATCCGTCAAATATATGACAAATTCCCCGAGAAGAAGGGTGGCTTAAAGGAGCTCTATGACAAAGGACCGCAGAATGCTTTCTTCCTCGTCAAATTCTGGGCTGATCTCAATTCCAACATCCAGGATGAAAGCCAGGCGTTTTACGGTGTCACAAGCCAGTAAGTTCCTATGGTCCCTTAACAGGCTATCAAGTATCCAATGGGAGAGTGGCTCCATGGCATAACCTATAACATATTGTTTTCACTTGGATACTCCGTTATTTTTTTCAGGTACGAGAGTAATGAGAACATGGCAATCACTTGTTCGACGAAAGTCTGCTCGTTTGGGAAACAAGTAGTGGAGAAAGTAGAAACCGAATACCCTCGTTTTGAGAATGGAAGGTTTGTGTATCGCATTCAACGGTCTCCCATGTGCGAGTACATGATCAACTTTATCCACAAATTGAAGCATCTCCCTGAAAAGTACATGATGAATAGCGTGCTTGAAAACTTCACTATACTTCAGGTTCGTACTGGGATCAATTGACTTATGATGAACGTATAGATTCTTATGCTATCTCATACTAAGCGAATTAAATGCGTGGTTAACCTTAGTATTATGTATCCTTTAATTGGGTAGGTTGTGACGAATCGTGAAACTCAAGAAACTCTTCTATGCATTGCCTACGTTTTCGAAGTATCCTCTTCGGATCATGGAGCTCAACACCATATCTATCGACTGGTGAAAGAGTAAGCCGCTTAATGAAACGCGCAACCCTCTCCTCAAAACTTAAAACCAAAATGGAAGGAACCTCCTAAAAGAAAGGTTGACACCCCACCTAATAAATTTTTCTCATCAGCCTGACCTCCGCTAGAAATTGGAAACTTTGCTTTCCTTCCAACAAGTTTCACTGGTTTTTTATACCGCATTAGTTGTCTTACAGAAATATTTAGTGTATAAAACATCACCATCATCACATAGTGTGTAAAATATACAGACAACCTGATCACTAGTGATCACCTTCCTAACTACCAAACCAAAACCAACATCACATGAGTAACAGCCGGTATTGACAGAAGGGTATGTTCTCAGAGTATCGTTTTTCACTGTCGACTGGGTGAAGTGCCTTCTCTATTCTACCAGATAAAACTTTTTGATGATCATCAGTTAGAATTTATACTACTACATTATTACTATTGTTATACAGGAAATTTATTACTGCTTAAAAAAATATCCTACACTATATACATTTTAGGAAACAAAATGAATAATGTAAAATATGTAAATGTCTATGAGCAAGTATTCAACGTTGATCTTGAGGTTTTTTTTCTTTGTTTTTTTTTGTTATGGCAATCGTTTATTTTACTGTGGTCTTTGGTGTAATATTGTATACTAGTCTTTAGGGAATTTGCTGGAGCTTTTTGTCCCAGACTTTCTCTCAGATTTATATTGAACTAAGCTTATTCTAAAGGAGTAATCTGTGTAAGTTATATTTGCAATTAGAAAGAAACTAAAATCAATGTGTCATGAGGAAACAAATTCTTCTTCGTACATAGTTCTTTTTTTTGACCAGGAGCAACAATCATGCAACCGAAGTTACATAAATGTTTTCTTATCTTTTAGGAAATCAGTGTACCAGCCTTTCAAAGATATAACCACAAATTGAGACAATGTTTAACCGTCTTTAATGTCTTGGTTATCGTTTATCATTCTATGTTAATATTTAATTATTTTTAATCAGTTATGTTCATTTTAAAACATGTCTTAGTGTTTTACTATCTACAAGCTACTATATATTCTCGAATTTTAGTATTTATTATGCAACGTTTTGTTTTTACCCTGGAATGGTAAATGGTAAACGATAATAGCCACTACCATTTGTTTTTATTTGATGGAAAAAAGATTCATCCTGTTACATTCTCATGAAAAAAACTAAGTATGATTATGTGCCAATAATATTAATTATTTCGATTGTGTCTTACGATCGGTTGAGGTTTTATTTGTAGAGTGTTTACCACGAGGGTGTGATTACTTCTCACCAAACTTCAAACTAATTTAGAGAGGATAAAGGAATGTGGTCTCATTTTAACTCAAATCTCAAAGTTTACTCCCCTGATGAAACACTTCTCGGATTGATAGTTATTCTAACTTTGAATTACGTTTATTTGTTGAAGTGACAAAAAATTATCCTACTGTTGGCTTCATAGAGAACTCTTGCACGAATTCGGTTTCGTCTTTAAATTTTAATCTAATTTTAAATCAAATCAAGCAAGAAACATTGTTTGCAGGAGGTGGGTTTGATTTTGAAACGTTATTTACAAATTAGTTCCTCTACAACTATTTCCTAAAATTCAGTGCAAATTTCAAATAAAAATATTAATATACTTTCGTTTTGCCTAACACAAAGGGAGAAACTTGGAAACAGCTAGTGGAACTTTTTTTTTGTTAGTTAAATTTAAGTAATGTTCCCAAAATGCGTTTATGAATGCAAAGGCGTTTAGTGTTTCATGGTTTCCCATTTCATTTACGTATAAAAGAAAAAAATCTAAATAGATTCTCAAGAAGGCTGACAAGGGTTATTTTTTTTTTGTTTAACCATTTTTCGGATCTAAATTGGTACCTTTGACATCACATTTTTTAACAAGCTTCCAACATGAAAGATTTCAAACTCGCAAAGACGCATAAAAGAAAACAACGCATAACTCATTTTAGTTGTTTTCTTATTACAATTTCTTTAGGTTAGAAATTTAGCGTAAATTTTAAAAAAAATGAAGCTATTTGAAACTTATCTGTTAATGTGGGTAGCTTATTTTAACCATTGTTCTCGTTCTTATTCTGATTAATGCCTTCTTCTCATTATTGCGTAGTTATCGTTATTACAAAAGAATGCAAAATTGTCTATAAAATGGACGATTGTCAGTTGAAATATAGGTATTTTATCATGAGTAACAGTGCAGATAACTGTAATTAGCAATATAATTGTTATTGTTATTAAAAATGTCTAGCTTCGTTTGTGATTGGAGATTGAAACGAATACTCCACGATCCTATTCTATCCAATTTTAATCAGATCGGAGCTATCGAGACTTGTTCGGATTTATCTTTTATTGTTCAAGGCAGGATTTCGCTTAAACCAAAATTTATTTTAATTACATATTTTAGCATCCATTCCCATCCTGATCCCTTTACAAAAATAAAAGAGAGTATTTAAAGATGATTAGTGTGACGATATAAGTAAACCTTTCTTACTCGAAATGTAAACGTTTGAATGAGTAACCCATTCGAACCTTTTTTATCAAGTTGGTCACTACATTACCGCGTGAATAAAAATACTGCGCTGTCATATGGGAATCGTTAATGTTCAGGGGACATGCGAAACGGTATAAATATGCCTGAGATTGGTTGTTCTTAATGTGCCGTGTTGAATGGAATCAAGTAATCATTGCAGTTACTTGCTTTGGATGAATTCAGCTTTATACTTAAACGTAGTACGTGCTACGACGCAATTCAGTTGCGAGCGTAACAAAATGTTAATAAATTCTTGCAAAACACAAATCAAAGAAGCCATTGGGATCAATAGTATCCGTATGAAATAAAAATTGAGTTTATTTTCTGTACTGCTACAATATATAGACCTTCAAAAATACAGAAAGAGAAAAAACGAAACAAACTACATAACCTTTGGTTAGGTAAACAGAAGCCAAGACATAGTTATGTATGGAACATACATGGAATCATAACGACATTTTGACCATACTTATGATTATTATTTACTGTTGTTATTATTTCTCATGTAAAACTACTATTATTACCGTGTACTAATATCTACAAAAACTATTCTTATCATGCCATATAAAATGTAAGAAAAGATTTCATCAAAGTGTAGCTTATTTTCTGACTTTTAGGAATTAGTTAATAGAGACAAACAATTGTATAGAGTGCGATACACTAGAATTATTACTGTTGTAGATTTGCTAGAAATTTTGAGTGGAAGTATGAAATCATTGTTATATGTAATTACTTATTTGTAGCCTACAATATTATACCCAAGGAAATATAATATTGTGAGTGAAAATAAAAGAAAACACTGGATTTGGTTTTGAACAAAAACCTTAAGAAAGTGTAGCCCAGTGATACAAAATACATATTCTAATGCTGAGCGCGCCGAATATATATATATAAATATATATATATAAATAGTATAAATTATAAATACATTAGTTAAACCTATATACATTTTATTAGATTTTTTGCGTAGATTTACGAAACGGTTCTCACGTCTTTGTAGAACTGTACTTTAAGAAGCATCTTATCTGTTGTTCTGCATTTGTAGTCAAAAAGAAAACCTTTTTTTCTTGCTAAAAAAAAATAAATGTGTCTTTCTCCAAACTTAAATAGAAATGGACGTTGGTTATATTTCTACTCAATTCAGCATTAAGCTTGCAATGCTTGATCAGTAGAATTATCTTTTTGTGTATTACCCCGAAGAATTCATTCCTTTAACGCCAGGTTTATTTGCAATGATTTTAGATTTTTTAGATTTTAATTTTTTTACGTAGACTTACCTGTTCTACCCTTCTTTGAAAGCTCTTTAAATGCACAAAGTGGGAATCATTAAGCTTACTATCAAAAGAAACGCATATATGCATTTAACTGTTAAGATCAGTTTCACTTTCCAAAAATAAACACATTCAAATATCATAGAATTCTTCCATTTAGATGCATGCATATTATGAAACTTTCGAAAATGCTATGCGTGTTTGCCAAAGTAAATTCAGATGCATTTCATTGGTTTCATAAGAACTCAGAAGAGAACTACGCTTTTATTACTGTAACACATCAAGCTCGTCCAAAACGTTTCTCAAATTGACAAAATTTTAATTGACAGAATAAAATAGAATCCATTATATTGCTTAGCGTCCATTCATTTTGGTTTAGGCAGTCTGGCAGTGTGAAAGGTCCTTGTTGAGTTCTCTGTAGCTGTCTGACATGTGCACAAGTATTTAGCGCTGGGAAATAAGAAAACATTTTGTTTATTTTGGAATTCTTTTTATTTTAACCGTTTTCATGATTCAGTGACACTGCTTGCCTATTCCTATGTCGTGAACGAGACTTCTAACATAGAAACCTCCACCACAACGAACATGCAGCGTAAAAAATGGAGGACTAAAATCAGTACATTCAGCGCTATAGCAACGGACTAGTCTATCACGGGACTGAACATCTACTCCTTCCCTAGGAATTCAAACAGGAAACGTTATACTTTTGAATAGTGTTCTATGTAGAAGAAAATTTGCAATTTAGGAACACACCGAACTAAATCCGACATTCTTTGACCTTGAACTTTCAATGCTGAGTAAAGCGGCGCTGTTTGCCAAACTTCACCGATAAACTGTTTCAGCACTGAGTTCATCTCTTCCTCTGTAATATGACCTGAAAGTATATACATAAAATCATGTAACATGTTATATCCATTACTTTGACATAAATTGTTTGGGTGGGACTTCTCTATAAATAACCTACTGTATGGTCTCTCGTCGGTAATTCTTCCTCCTTCGTTGTACGTGTCAGTGGCTATTCCAAGCTGTCCAACTACGATATAATTTTTAGCACCGTGAAGCAACAAAGGTAGTTTCTTACATCCCCAGTTTACTCCAACAACAAGCACCCCAGTAGCGGGCTTATCCAATGTTCCACCATGACCCAATTTTACCGTACTTGGCCTATACTCTTCAGGAGTTTCTACATAGAAACAGGACGAATTAAAAAAAAAATCAGTAAAATAAAAGGTTACTTTCGAAAAATTTTATTTAAATTACCAGTCACAATAATACGCTTTAGATGGTTAAGTAATTCAGCAGAAGTGAATTCCTTGGTTTTGTTTACAGCGAAAATTCCCCGCCTTAGTATCGAAGCTGTCTCACGGCCACCGAGTAACATTATAAGACCCCTGCTGAAGGAAAAAAATGATTTAATATTCGTTATCAGCAGTTATGTCCAGATATTTATTCCAACTAAATAAATGTGCAGTAATGAAAAAAAATCTCACCTCAAAAATCACTACCGTGTATGGGGTCAAAAACCTTATAACTGGTATTGATTTTAGCGAACAATCTTAAATGTCATTTTGTTGTCCTTTGAACTGCCTCATATTGGCACTAAATAATTAACTATATTGTAGAATTGTTCTTAGTGAAACAATGTAGGCAAATCTAACAACTGCGGCATTATACTTTTGCATGCGAGTGACGATGAATGGATTGATCGTCAAAGATGGAAGAGATCAAAGCCCTTATCATTTAACAATTATCTCCTAAAACAAAAACAACCGACATTTAATCACACTGGGAAAGTCTTATCTATTCATTGCATCGCATGCATGTAAATGAACAAGAAACTGATTTCAGGCGAAAAACAGACTTTGTTATACTTGAACTACAAATGCATACACTGTGTCTATGACCCCTGCGCAAATTAAGTAACAAACATTTCGTTAGTTGGATTCTGGGGTAATGTTGTGTTGGTCTATGTTCAAAACTATGATTCCCTCTCTCATAATAAAAATAGAGCATACTCAATGGAAGCTGGTCTGGTAGTGCATAAAAAATGTATTTGCTCCTTGACGTTCAAAGTTCTAGTTTAAGTATGCACAATTGCATTCTACTTATTAACACTGCATTCTTGTAGGAAGCTTAAACAGCGTAATATTGGGATTGAATACAAATAATAATGATAATGCGATCATGAAATTGTTGCTAATTTTAAAATCCTTTCCTGTCGCCTAGTTTCATACAAGTTGACCAATGTATACATATGCCAATTTGAAAAGATGAGTCGTTGTCGTGTTTTAGTTGCGAAGGTGCCCATAGAATGAAATTAACTGCTTATTCGCTAGAAATTTATTGGAAGAAACTAATGCGTTAGATAGCAATGGCTACTCATCTCACTGAATGGAGAAGGAGAACGGCCGCAAACGATTTTAGAAGCTATTATTCATAGTTATAATCACGCATTGTGTTTGCTGTTTGCCTATTAAGAATGTGTAGTTTAGATTTAATCATAAATGAATGTAGATAAGGTTTAATTACTACGTCTTAAAATAACGGTTATATATTTATAATTGATGCGGTTTGCATAGAAGAAGGTTTATTCGTTCAAAAAGTTAGGTAGATCGATATTCAAGTTCAATAACTATCAGTGCTGCTATATTTTTATATTATTATTATTTGCTAGATTATGCTGTATATATTAAATGCATTTTTTTAAAACTGATTAGGGATTAAAATGTATACACCGATTTCTATTATCCTTTTGTCATTTGTGTTCATTATTAACGCAAACCCTGTTGCAAACAATTCTGTGTTAAAAAATAGCAAAGGTAGCGCCAGTTGGATTACACCCACCCCTTTACAAAATGAGAGTACATCTTGGAGAACTGATAATCAAGTAACCACACCAAACGGCGAAAATCTGGATACTGCGGAAACCATAACATCTCATTCTGACAAGGACATATTACTTACCGAAACTACCGTGCAAGATAAGGATAGCCCACCATCAAATGTTTCAAGTCGCCCCGTAAACCACTCAACGGAAAAGATCACCATCAGCACAACTGAAGTTATCACTGTTAAGCCAGTTGAAAACGCAATAGTTAGTCCGTTGGAAAATGTGTCCAAGAATACAAGTAAGAGGACAAGTTCTGAGGAACATGCAGAATACGACACAGAAGAATATTCTCACGTTACGACAGAGGATAACTACATATCAACAACCTCCAGATCCACGGATACATTGGAACATGATTATGAAGAAAATTACACGACAGATAGTTCGGATTTTTTGGAGGAGAAAGTGAAACCTACTAAAAAATACATTCAGTACGACACGAAAATCAGTGGCAAAGGAACTCAGTCTCCTTCAACTTCTGCAGGTAGAAATCCGCAGTTAAGTTTTAAGAAAAACTTTACAATCAATCTGGATAAAGTACATTTGACTAGCACGGCAAAAGATGAGGTGCTTACGTCCGAATATTACGAAAATGCCACAATGGACCCTGATCCTGATGACGATCATCCTATAACTACCACATCTGAAAATTACGACCTTTACAGCGCTGAAAGTCATACATTGAACCATTCCGATTATGAATATGTTACATCATCTACAAAAGAATATATGAACCCTTC
>JAANSQ010000578.1:0-21676 GCA_036850885.1 Lepidocyrtinus dapeste
AAAAATAGAAATTATTTTGCCGTTGGTAAAATTGTAAATAGATTAGTTACCCGTGTATACTAGCAGAGTTTCCAGCATTCCTAAAATAATCTGTTCAATTTCGCTAACTGAATGTCTTTAAATGGTATAGCAACTGGCCGCGGAGAATGACGACGTCATGAAGGATCGCGAAAAGACCATCTTGGACTACCAGGCCAAGCTTCGCTCTGCGATTAACGCGAAGAACTTGAAGCTCTATGTTGATGCTTTCCTTAAGTAAGCTAAATTTTAAAAATTAAATGTAAAATTTAGTCGAAAAGTGGTTACTGTTGAGGTCTAATACAAGTAAGTTTTCTTTTTATTTCAGTCGCAAGGATATCACTGGGCAGCTGGAGAAAAACTTGAAGATTGATACTTTGCTTTTGGCTGGAACTAAAGGATCTTATGGATCCACTGTTCAGCATCTCCATACCATGATGGATAAGCAAAAGACCCAACTTTTGAAGATTGATGATGTCGGTGATGTCATCAATGAAGCGGTACGTTGTTCCAACAAATGCATACTGTATCTTTCTAAGGCATTCATTAGATGAATCATGTTATTGTTTTTACTTCAGCCTGACAAAGTCGCCCAAAGCATCCTGCTCTTCTGCAAGGGCCAAGGATTGCTCACTTCCGTGGCTATGCCTGGAGTTGAGAGACAACGCACTATCTCCGGCGGGGAAGACGGCGCACCAAACCTCAACCGCCAGAGAACAATGAGCATGGAAGAGTACGACAAACCCAACATTCGCAGACTCTCCATCACCGCCATTCAACAAAAGCCTGGAGAGTAAACAATACAACACCAAAAATCAACTATACTTTCCCAAATTTTAAATCAATTTTGAAGCAAGAACATTAAAAAATATAGGGAATTTAAAACTATGTGCTGCTATTATCAATACATTTAAAGAATCTAAAAAAATACAAACATTTGTACAGTCAAACTCCATCTTACCGGCAGTAGATATAACAGAACATCATGTTATTGGACAAAGTTCCAGTCGCCCGAATTCATCTAATGCATTTTAAATGAGGAGTACTATAGCTGAACCGGACTTATACCGGATCCGTACCTATGCGTAAATTCTTTAAAAATTTGACAGCAAAGTTCTCCAGAGTATTATGAATTTGAAGAAACATGCGAAGATAAAGACCAATAGAATTTAATGGGCAATGAAGGGCTTAAATGATTAAAATGAATATAAGTATCCTAAATATTAAAGATTTCAAGTGCACTGAATGATGGTTAGGCGGTAAAGAAGCTTTGAATGTATGCTTTGTATGCTTTGTAAGCTTTGAATTATTCCGTAAAGTTTTTATGTCGCCCTTGAGTGTCCGATAGAATGGAGTTTGACTGTATAACATTTTAATTAGGATTTCACACAATTTGCATCGCATTGGCTATAGATACAATTACACTTTTAATTTTACTTATACATCCGAGCTAAATATATATCCATATATTATAACTATTATGAATTAGAGGATTTAGAAACAAGATGTACAATTTTAGAAGGGAAAACTTAGCATACAAATAAAATTTACTATGGTGAGAGAAAAAGGTGCCGTCGTTTTACTTATGCAATTGCTACATAATTTAAGAGAAAAAGATATCACCATAGCGAATAAAAATTTCAAAAAAAAATCAAGGAGAGTTGGAGACGGTTGTGATAGCTTTAGGCATATCGCACTGCTCGGTCTGGATCGTCATCATTTGGAGACGTGGTAACCGTGACTTTGATTTTCTTTAGGTTGGAAACATCCAACATTTCCTCAGCGTACCCGGACTCACTCTCATAGTCTTGATCCATCATTTCAATTTCGAGAGCTTTCTTTGCTGCATCTGCTTCATCAAGCAACTTGGAGTGCTAAGAAATATTTAAACAAATATTTAAGTTTCATATAAACTATCATTAATATTTTGAATGGAGGCATCATAAAATTTTAATCATACCGATTCCGGAATATGGCGTTTGTAACCAAGCGCTTTCAGCTCTTGAATGGATGTACAGGCATCACCAAACGCAACAAACTCCTTTGGCCACGTGGTTCCAGTGAGGTACTCCAAGGCGTTAAATGCTGCCACTTTCTTCGCAATAGCGAAATGATCACCGTGTCCAACTAGATAGACGAAGATAATAAGAGATTTAATTAATTGAAAAAATGAGAGGAACCTATAGCATGAAATCACGTTTTAGAATAACTTTTACCTGACACAACCTTTCCACCGACGCTGCACTCGGCTGTGTAGAGCGGCATCTCTGGCCGATCCAGGTTGGATTTACTGTTGAACTTGGGTGGTCTTACGGCATTCAGTCTACAAAAGTCTGTAAGATCGCGTACGATGGTGCTTTTGATTCTCCATCCTGGGAAGAGAGCATACGGACAGATTTTTTTGAATGTACCCATGGCCTCCAATTGCAGAAGTAGGTCCAATGCTGCCATTTGAGTAGCTTGGCCAGATTTGAACGCTTCACCGATTCCTTTTAAAATGATTATGAATCTCTTTTTAGTTTTTGAGGTTAAATATGTTTTAGAGGAGTTTATAATTAGATAAATACATACCGTGGAAATTTCCAGCGATAATCTCTACCCATGTGGTTGATTGTCCAGAGGGATGAGGAATGACGACTACTTCGTTGTGGATGGTTTCGTTGTAACTAGTGCACAGTTCCTTCAGTGCATGCAGAGGGGTGGAGATGAAACCGTTAGGGCGAGTGACCCTAGCCCTATCCACTTCATACGCGTATTCAAGCGCTGCCACAACTTCGTCCACGTATACTTTTGTATTCATTGCAAATCCTTTTTTGTTAGGAACGTACTCTTTCTGGTCCTCTTCCTCCTCATCATCATCGTCAAATGCGGGAAACTTCGGTTCGTCAATTTTCCAGACACCGTCTCTTTTCTTTGGAATTGGGATGTCACTTTGGTTCCGAGATATCTTAACCGGTCTTTTCTTAGTCTTCTTCTCACATTCATCAATCTTGGTCCGTTTCACCGGTTTCTGTTCATTGGGATCAGACTTGAATCGCTAGAGAACCATAAAAAAAACATTACGATCGATAAGGTACAAATGGCACGTATTTTAAACAAATTTAAAAAGAATTGGTACACAATTAAACTCTACAAATACCTTTTTGGAGGCTGATGCCAACAGTTCTTCATTTGCGAGTAGCTCCTCCTCATCAAAATCACTAACAACAAAGTTCTCTCCTTCGTCACCAGAAATTACCAGAATGTCATCTTCCAGACTCATTTTTTCGAACTGCTGGATCATTAGATTCCCGGCAGCCTCGTAGGATGTGGATGGCATCTGATCGTCCTGTAAAAAAAGTAAGCATTTTAAATGGTTTACTAGTAAATTCCACAGTGATTACGTGCTATCATAACTTAAAGCCGCTTGAATAATAGTGCCCACCATTTTGACTTTTTTTTAAAGCTCCAAACTTCTATTTCAAACACAGCTGCGAAGAAGCGTTGATTTGTAGCAAAGACTCAAAAGCGTTTGGAGGTGATGTTGTTCAGAATTTTATTGCTTTTTGAAAGTTTAGTTGAGTTTGAGTAATTTAAGCTCTCCAATCCACCGGTACTTTTCTTCATTCCCTCCAGAAGACTTTAATTAAAATTATTTTGTTCAAAATTCGCAGTGACTAGCACAATCGAATTGATTTTTGGAAATAATAACTTCGTTCAAAATGTCCTTCCTTTTATAGCAACCGATCAGTGCTAATTTTCAGTTCGATATGTAAATAGCGTTGTACTTTGACCTGCCCTATACGCTACTCAAAAAGGGTCGCATGTAATCAATAATGACACTTTTAATTCATAATTCATTTAAAGTCTATCACCTGGAAGACTTGAACATCTTCTTCAACTTCTTAATTCTTATTTAAGCAAATTACATTACGCAATCGAAATAGAACTACGTTGCAGCTGCAATGTAAAATATATGTAAATTGTAAGCCATTTATTGAAAGCAAAGCGAAATGGATAGTAGTATATACTGCATTTTAATTAAAAGTGTCATTGAGCTTTGCGTAAATTCGGGGAGAGAGTAAAGGGAAGCTCATGTTTTCTGCACAGGAAGCGAGCGAGTCACTTTTACCTCATTTTACCAACCCATGCTGAAAGCTGAACAAAGGAAAACGAGCAAGCAGGTAAGCAGGCACAGGCACATCGCAAAGAACTTTCTTTCATTCTTCGGCAAGCTGCGATGACGCGTTATAGACAAAACGCACAACCCGAGGGAATCCGAACCTTTACTATGTTTCACCATCTGTTTCCTTCATGAAACAGTTTAGTGTCGTCCAGGACTTCCTATTGCCTAGAGCATTATGCAAAGTTATTATCTGTCGCTTCACCTCTTCAAATAATATGTTTTGTTTAATAACTTTTCCATGATTTATAGACCATCACAAACATGACTGTGACTGTGAATTGAGAAAATCTAAAAGTATCATTTTGTCTTTGTTCTGCTCATATGCAAATTTTACGGTGGTGTTGTAGCCTTTTGAAATTTAATAAAAGTGACATTGTCAGTGCATACCATTATAGCCTTGCTGAAAGTGACCTTTACCTGAGAAATGTCTAAGTACGTATTTTTCAGTAGTCTCAAAGTGCAAGTTCCAACTTACGATTAGAACAACCATGTACATATTATGTACCTTGAGTCATGAGTCTCTTACAATTCAATTCTTTTTACAATTTTAGGGAATGCAAAATAGCTCACTAATTTTTATTACTGGTGTGTCTTGGCTGTCAATAAACGTTGAATATGGTAATAAATTATGCTAGAGTAATCGCTTAAAATCCCTTCTGTCACTGGATCAGTGACCCATAGAGTTTTTCTGAGTTGTATGTAATGTCTAGTAAGCTGAATCTTGTTCTACTGCTTCATTACAATAACATTGTTTACTTTATTCCCCAGAGGAATGTATGGATTTAGAAATAAGCTACCATAACCATACTCTCTTTTCATGTGAATCTTGCCATATGCCACTATCACGCACTCAAGGTATGACCTTAGCCTTAAAGATATAATAAAATAATGGAAAATTCATCGGTATCACGAACAACTTTCAGGTAATTTTATGGCCCAGCCTCTTGATGACAGCTAAATATAATTAGATCGTCTTCCACCGCCAACCACCTTATAGCTCAAAACACAAGAGAGAGTTACATTTCGTTTCATCTTGTTCTATCCAATTCAATCCACTCATCTTGCTTCCCAGTAAATAAAAAAAACGGGAACGAAGGGACCATATCATCATCTATCTCATCGCATCGCTATTCTCATCCAGTGCAATTGAAACGAAAAGAATCCTATCTAGTAACCTATCTTCCTATTCTTCTTTCCATAAAGTCCATGAGATAATATTTTTTATCGGCTGACCAAGAGTAACGATGCTCTTTTTTATGGTGCTCGTTATTGGGGTTTTATGGGTCACTTCACTTGGCCTTATCTTACTCTTCTTAAGACAGGTAATATTAGCTGGCGCCTTACATGACAAAACCATTTACTTTTCATTCCACAAACCATTCATTTTCTCCTTTAGGATAATATATCCCTTCATGCATGTATACTGTCCCACGAAGCTAATTTGGAAAATAAGTGTGAGTCTTATAATACCCTAAATATTTTTTTATCATTTGCACATCCCATTTGAATAGCAAATTAAGAAACAAAAAGCTCTCCAAAATCCATCCGGAGAAGAACGCACTTCAATTGGATTGTTTCACCCGTACTGTAACTCCGGCTCAGGCAAAGAAAGGGTTTTGTGGGTAGCCTTGAAATGTCTTCAGAACAGGTAAAAAAATATGTATTTATTGCTATATTACATCCACTAAATTCTAATAATCCATCTTAAGGCATAGTTTCATCATGAGCATCGTGTAATGCATGCACTTTCTTATTATTACATTGTAGACTCTGACCTTTTTTCCCCTGGACCTTTGAATTTTTAACGCCTTTTCATTCTTTTCAATTTTCTTTTGCTTATTTCTTCTCTATGGTACACTTCAAATCCTTCCCTTTTCATTGTTGGCGTAGGCTTCAATATTTTTCCTCTTTTAGAGTAAATTCCTTCATTTCCTTTTTGAATTACATACTTACCCGTGTACCTTTTTTCAGTAATCAGTGCAATATCAGTATGCATCCTTTCCATAAGAATATTCTTATGGATTATCTACTCTAACACATTATATTTTTTTTATATATATCACTATCCGTGGTTTCGTCCTCGTAAAACGTATACACCGGTCGGTACAGTTGTACTGGCTTGTTAAAAATGCATTGTTCAAACTTCAAGCTTTAACAATTCATTTAATAAAAACCCTACTTGTTTTGGTTCTCCTCGATTTTAATTTACTTGCTAGGTTTCCTGATTTCAGTACCACCTTAAATTTTACCTCACCTGAAATTATTGTTATTATCATTATCATTAAATATGTTATTACTTATTTTACGCTTTCCTCGTCCCTCATTTCATACCAAATACATATTAGCACATCACTGTGATATCTTATGACTTGATTTTAGACTATGAACGTCCTGGAAAACTTAAGAGTTATTGTTTACCTAAAATACTATAAAAATGTTGGGAATCTTTGAAACGAAAAAACAAAAAATATTTTTCTCTCGGTCGGACATTAAAATTCCCCTTTTGGGCTCATTAAAATCTGTGTTGATTTAACAGATATCCTGGTTCCCAGTTCGTGGTGTATACGGGAGACACGGATGCCTCCCCAGAGGAAGTATTTGCTTCCATCAAAGACCGCTTCAATATCACGCTCCGCGATCCAGTGGAATTAGTGTATTTACACAAGCGGAAATGGGTGGAGTCGAGTAATTATCGTGTTTTCACACTTTTGGGACAAGCACTAGGCTCAATGTATTTAGGACTCGAGGCTCTCATGAAATTCGTTCCTGGTACGAAATAATATTAAATTTATGGCTTACTAAATGCAAAGAATTATAATGAGGTGTGTACCATACACCATGGAAATATTTTTAGTTGGTATTTTAAGTTTCTTTTATGGATTTACTTTTATTGTTTTTTTATTTCTCCGTGTTTCCTTTCCAATCCAATACATTTCTTAAGGCTTTACTGGAGGGTGCAAAATGTAACGCTTCAGAGAAACAACATTTTAATGTTGTTTTATCTCTTCACAGAGAGCAAATCGCTAATGCACTGTCGCTTTTTCTAATATTGATGTTGAGAGTACATGACTTTATCTGTGGAAGTGGAGTAGTAAATTCGTTTTTAATACATGACTACCTTTTTTCCATGGATCAAACCAATGTCCTTTTCATTGTCCCGTGAGTGAGGAGATTTTTTTTCCTTTTTTATCTCACGGGTGAACGACGGTTGATCAGATCAAGAGAGAAAGGAAGAGATTTTCCTTATTTACTCAGATATGTTTACATATTCTGTTTAGCGCTTCTTGTTCTTATTGCCAGCTTCATGTTGACTTTCTAAGACTTGACTGGAGTTGGCCCATGTAATTCTCTTTTTTTTCCAGATGTGTACATAGATACCTCAGGGTACACATTCACACTTCCCTTGTTCAAGTATTTGGGCAACTGTCGGGTGGGATGCTACATCCACACTCCAATAATCACTACAGATATGCTAAACAGAGTGTCCCTGTATAGATCCGAACAATCTTATCAGAATCATCAGATGAGGTGTCCATCTTCGAACAAGTTCTTTTCTACTTATTTCCGCGTAGCGCACAACAGATTTTTCGCTAGTCTTTACCGTTGGATTGGAAACTGTAGTGATATTGTCATGGTAAACTCGAGTTGGACTGAAGAGCAAATTCAGCAAATCTGGCAATGCCCCAGTAAAACATATAAGGTCTTCCCACCGTGTGATGTAGACGGGTTTAAAAGCGTATCAGAGAAAGAAGATCTGGAGGAAAATGTGCGAATTAAAATTGTCTCTATTGCCCCATTCCGTGCGGAGAAGGATCACCCTCTGATGATAAGGACACTTTACCAGCTTCGGGAAATGCTGAGGGAAAATGAATGGATTAAAGTAAAGCTGGTCATTATTGGATGCTGTAGGGATTCTGCGGATGTGTCTCGAGTTCAAGATATGGAGGATTTATGTAAGCATTTGAGCGTCGAAGAAAACGTCCAGTTTAGAGTGAACATCTCATACGATGACGTACTGGAGGAGATGAAAGACGCTCTGATCGGGATACATACCACGTGGAATGAACAGTTTGGAATAGGTATTGCATCATTCATTTCTAGTTTTTGCTTATTAACTCCCTCCTCTCTGTACTATCATACTTCTGGAGAAAGAGATAGGGGGATTGACGTGACAACCTCTTTTAATTATGTGTTATCATCACTTTAATACTCTTTCTCTCTCTCTCTGGCTTATACATTCATGCATAAGCAATGAGAAAAAGTATTATTTAGGATGTAATCAGTTTTATGTGCGTGTAGGTGTTGTCGAGAGCATGGCAGCTGGTCTGATTATGGTGGCGAACCGATCAGGTGGGCCGTTAATGGATATTATAATGGAGTACGATGGTTCAAGAAATGGTTTTCTGGCGACTGATGAGAATGACTATGCAGAGGCAATACGAACTATAATCTTAATGACTCCGGAATCTCGACAAGTAAGTACTTTGCCTCGTATCTTCCGTGAAAAAAAAAGTATCAAGTATTAAGTTAATTTTTACATGGCTGTACCAAATTTACACTTTCAAAATCATCAAATTTTTTAACATCATCTCTGCTCACATAAGAAAACAATCATTGCACACAATATGAAATGATTAATATGGACTTAACTCTTTCTCTACAGGTTATCCGTGAACAAGCAACTGCATCCGTGGACAGGTTTTCTCAACGACAATTTACGAAATCGTTTCTTGAGGCTGTTGATTCCTTGCTCCGCTAAAAAAAGCTCAAACCAAAATGAAACTTAGTTATAAAAGCGCATGCAAAAGCTACCAAAAAAAACGAACCAAACTCTTCTTCTCCTCTCCTTTATTTTTAAAAAGAAACCTAGTAGATATTGTTTCACGATATTTTGTTTTTTAGCATAATTTTTTTTTCTATTGTGTACAGATAAAGTGCGAAATATAATGCACTTTCAAACATAAACTTTGCCAAAGCAATAATAAATCTTGAAAACCTTTTATAAATCTTAACTGCTGCGCCTATTTGTATTTATGAGCGCAGATTTATTTACTTTGTCACCCTCATAATCATATTCATCATCATCATGATTATGTAATTTGGAAACATGGTGTAGTGTAGACAGAGTCGAATTTAATTGTATATCTTGATTTATTACATTGGCGTGGGCTCACTATCACCATTTGCTTTGTTGACCCTTGCTCCCCAATACAACACATCTTTTAAATGAATTTCCCTTCAATTTTCAAATTAGCGGATTCGTATTCATAATTTTTTACACATTGATCAAGCCTGAATGAATAATGGCTGCATTTGTAGACTCGTTCCGATGTCTAATGCTTTGTGAGGCTTAAGGGAATTTACAAAAGATAACATCTGATTTATACATGAAAATTTGTGCAATTATGGAATCCTCTTTTGATGAGGCGACTTCAGCTAAAATAATTATTTCGAGAGTTTGTATATTCATGAGATTGCCGTAAGATGGGAGTGTATAACGAATGTATTTTCAATTTTAAATTCTGGTTTACTTACGCGGAACGCTACAAAAGCGAAATATAGGAAGAGTACGATGGAGATGGGGACTGGGGAGAGTGAAGTGCCTTAAATTATAAAACATATATATCATGTTTTATAACTTGTTCCTTCTCTGAATTTAAATGAAACATCAAAGCTCATCGGGGTTAAAAAAATGTGTCCTCCTTTAACTTCTTCTTTTATCGGGTGGACTGATCAAAAAATGATATTATTTTCAAGACCTACAAAAGCCATTTATTTTTGGAGTGAAACGCTTGTTAATATTACACATCCTGCTTGCCACGAAGAATAAAAAATGTGTCTTTTTGTTACATAAGGAAAGAAGTTAAGTGAAATGAGCTTGGAATAATACAATTTTTTTTGTGATATGCGTTGAGCGAGTCGTCATATGTATCATCCCTTATTTTTCTTGTTCCTCGGGTAGAACGTACGGAATGTTGTTAAACAATGAAAAAAATGTTATTTTTCATTGCACTCGGTGGCTTAACATGAGTTGACTACTTAAAGTAAATTAAATAGGTAGACAGATTGGTTGAAGAAAATGCCTCAATAACATTTGCTCTCTGTCTCTGGAGAATCATATTATTTTTTTGAATGCCGTGCTGATTTAAACGCTCCGTTTTCCTTCACTACGATGGCCAGCACTAGTACAAGATATCCTCTTCCAAGTTCTCGCTTCGAGAGAAAATTCTCTTGTCAAATGAAATACCTTCCCATGAGACTCATTACTTGGTTTTCCCTATATCAATCTTTCCCTCTCCATATTTTCCTTATGGCATAGTTCTTTTTTTTCGGTAAAACATGCTATGCTGGTAGTATTTATTTATATTATGAGCAATTAAGAGGATTTCTCTGAAAAAAAAACTTGCACAATATCAAGCCTATAGATCTTTCGGACAAGCGGAGAGGTAAGCTTGGACAGGCCGACTTGATTTACTTTGGTCGAACAATCACAGTAAAAATTTATTTACCTGTGTGACTCAACATTGGCCTCTCTTCTAAACTGCATTACTGAACAGCGCGTCCTCACATCCTTATGGTTACAAGAAGAAATGTATTTTTAGTAGTTACCCTTTTCAAACTCAGTCAGTCAGGTTCAACCATCATCATAATCATCATTCCTCCCGATTAGGTTATTCTTTCGGTATTTCCTACAGAAAAAAAGTGAACTTTTTCTCATTTCTTTGTCAAACTGCCTAGCCTTGCTCACTTATTTCAATTTCCAGAACCCGTTCCTTCTCTTCATTATCATGACAAATATTATATGAAAGATGAGCAGGAGAAGATTGATGTCATCCCTAGATAAAAAATATATATTATTATTATTTCTTTTTCTCTTGTGGACACAGGATATAAGCCATAACAATAGACATTATAACATGGCTATAAATAAAATTAAAGCTTTAGTATTTTAATAGCGATAATGGTAATAAGTCAAGTATGTAACTCCAAATTCACGAATTTCATAAACAATCCTTGTTTCTTGTAGTAGACAACAGAGTAGTGGCATGGCATATGGTAGTGCATAAAGCATAAAATAATTTATACAAATGCTCATATGGAAAAATGAGAAAGATTTATTTTCCATGGAGTCGTTTTAAAAATGTAGAAATTATACTGGATGCACTACACCCAACACAACATTTCTCATAGGTGAATTTCTGCCCAGCCAATTTTGTATGACAATCATGAACTCTCTGATTTGTGTACTTGATTCTCCTCAAGATGCTTTTTAAAGTCAGACCAATTCATTGAATTTTTAAAAGGGGATGATCATGATAATGATTATACGGAATATTATTAATAGGGCCAAATCTAACTCTTCACATACTCACTGTTTGTATTGCACATGCTAACCAATTAATTTGGAGTAGATGAAAACGTTAAAGTATTGAGTTTTGATCTGAGAATTTTGCCGAATGGTAAAGCTTAACATGCTTAATTTTCCCAGGAAGCTGGACAATTTATTTTGCATTTTGTTGATAAAATTTTCATACCATTATGTAATAATAAATTTAGTCTCTCTTATAGGTTGCCGTTATATCACGATGCGCTTCATTTTACCCATACTCTTTGGAAATAAGTCCTTTTTAATTCTTCATTTGAGTTGAATCTCATTACCATCTCCGTGCATTCTCTTTAGTTGAATCCTAAAATCCCATCAGATAATCGAAGGAAACTAAAGATTTAGATTTTAGAAAGCATGCACCTATTCGGCTTCTCAGAATGCATTTCATTGTCTGATTTTTTTATGAGTTATGAGTACTTCGTAAGCTCATGAGAAATGACTGCAAACTCTAAGGATGTGCCAGGTATGGGCTATTTTACTCCACCCTATTAGATTTAATACCTCCTTCCGTTTTTAATCACCCATCCTAGCATATTTTTTTAAACTTGATAAGTTATCCAAATGAAATAAGTTGTATATCATGTCTCAATATACTCTGCGTGTAAAAGCAATGGGACCATTAGTTCTGGATTACTTCTCAATAAAAAAAACTCCGCTTCCAAAGCCAGAAATTGAATCGACGCATTGCGAGAATAATTTGATCAAGTCATGTTATTCCTTGCCTACACTTACGGGTCGGTTTAATCCTCAATCCTTTTCCTTCTTGGAAGGATTACAAAAAAATCGACATAAGTCTACTGAGTAGAGCAAAAGGGTTCCCTGCTACCTTGAACACAATAAAGAAAAAAATTCCTTCTTCTTTATTCCATTACCTGAGAAGTCCACTCAACCTCGTTGAAAATTTCTTGGTTGGATTTACGCTTACGTGGTGTTCTAACCTAAACTCTATCGTGATTTCTTTAGATGATGAGGGTTTTTTGGTAAAAAGGAGAAGAAAACACGTAAATAACAAAGTTGGAGTCTACGTCAAAGAGAGCAGCAGGGAAGCTGAAAAGTTGCTTGATAAGTTGGCCGTCGCCTTCTAAAAAACTTCTCCTTACTTTACCTCATAAAAAATCCTGCTTGTGAACAATTTTAAATGCATCTCTTCACTCTTTTCCCATTTTCTTTTTACCTGTCCAATTCTTATTGAAATTCAAAATGAGAAGAGTGTGAGGGCTACTCGAAATATTTTCCCTCTTACTCTCCGTTTTTAAAAAATACATTTGGGAATTACCATCAAAGTCTTTCGCTACATTGTTAAGCAAGAGGAGAGAAAAAAAAATGAAAATGTTTCGAAAAGGAGAGCTTAAGCACCACACGGACATCCAAGTAAAAGGCATACATTGTATCTGTTTCTCATTTGGCTTGTATGCATTCTCCTGGGAAGTATTTAGTTTGGCAGCATGCTTCTGGGTATTCATGCATGCATAAGGGATAATGACAATGATCACTGCAGTACAAGCAGCAAACATTGAGCAGACCTACCCCTTCCTCTACTAAAGCTTTTCTAGGCATTCGGTCAAAGAAAAACTATGGTGAAATACGATCACTCTTCAGCTCTACCTGCTTCACCATATCTTTATGAACACGTAGTACCTGTCTTACAATCTCCTCAGCTCTTGCTTTCTTTTTGAGCTGAACAAGGAAGCTTTTTTAAGGCAACCTTGCACCATCAAAAAACTAGGCAGCGTAAAAACATTTGGTTTCATACAGAACTTAAACATTTCTCCCGTAATCATTATAGCAAAAATAAATACGAATATTGTTTTCACGTAATACTTCCTTCGACTCCGTGAAATGAGCTTAGAGGTTTTTTATGCAATAGTACCGAAAGAATCATTAAAAATATTTTAATGCCATCTTTTTTAGGGTTTTTGCTACTGAACTGAGTGAGTTAAGTAGCTATTTAAACATTTATTTTACCATTTAGCCATCTCATTTTTTCTACCTTTTACGCTTTTTAAAGAGTATGGAAAAAAAACTCTTATTAACTTTGCAATGGAATCTGAAGAGAAAAAGTTTTTGTAAAACAGTTTTTTTATGTTAAGGAAGCTCCACTGCCACCACCACCGCAGCATTGAATTGCATTTACTTAACTGAACTGATCATGTGGATTATTACGAGGACCAGGTTCAGGACCAAGGTAGGGGCAACTTTATCTTAAGAAATGAGAACGAGTTTTTTTATTCTAGCCAAAATACACAAAAAAACCTTAAGCTTCTCTGGAGACGGCAACCTGTTGAGACTCTAAACCATAATAATAATAATAATAAAAACTCGTTCGTACAATGGTAGTATGGATGGACAGATAGATTTTTTAACTCTTTCTTTGGTCGTTTCTAATTTCATTATGTTGGCAATGGTAGAAAGAATTGCTCCGAAGAAGAAGAGAGAAAATGCGCATCACTCGGAGAAGTGGTTACATGAGCACAAGATTTATCTACTTAAATGTGGTCTAGCCTGTCTTGAAAAATGCCAAGCAAGAAGAGAGCAACAGGCAGGCTGCTCTTTTTCCCTTCTTCTAGGGTTTCAAAAGAAGGAATGATATTAAAGTATAGCATAGCCCCATACAATAATTTTTGTTCTGAAGGTTTAAGCCTATTAAAAAGTAGAAAAGCAAATTTTTGCTGAAAAATCCTTTTTTCCCTGTACCTCCAGCAGCGTATGTTTGTAACAGCGTGAGCTAAGGAGCATTTTATTATTTCTCGAAGCCTGAGAGAAGGTAGGAAGGAGCAAACGGTGAGAAAAAAGGAATGAAATGGAAAAGAAGAAAGACAGGATCAGGGTAGATTTCTGAATGGTTGTAAATACCAGAGGGTATCTTTTGGCAGGTGAAGTTGGCTTTCGCTTTAAGAGTGCTTCTTCAGACCAAAGAGACATGGGGTGGAGGTTATAAGCCATCACATACTTTTTGTCATCGGTATGATTGGTTCATTAAGCCTGAACTCGTTGCCGTTCCTCCTACTTAAACTTTGCTGTTGCTTCTTCAGTGTATCTTGGACAGACAATGTTTACGGCAAAGTTTTTAGGAGAGGGTTTTTATTTCATCAAAATATTGTTCTTTTTCGTTGCTCTGCTTGCCTTATTCTATAGCTTTTGGCTCTGAAAAACGCCATAAACATTCCTCTCTACAAGTTTCAAACTTTGTCGGGATTACGTTGCTCGTGTTGAAGAATGTTCTCAGGAATTGTGAACCATCATCATCGTCCTCATCTCCTCAACAGCCTTCAACCTTATACACTTTGGTAGTTACTTTTATATATTAAGTTAGTGGAGGAACCAACACTCCATATTATTATTATCTATGATGCAGATTCATCTCAAGAAAGGGGAAAAAACTTTGACATTTAGATTAGAGGTTGGACGTTAACAGGCATAGGCATTATTACACAAAATATCATCCATTTGAGAAGTTTAGTGTTGTAACTTTGTTGCAGAGAGAAAATCATTGTTGTACCGGTGCCATGCAGGAAAATTCGTTTTCATTTTACGCAATCGATAAGTTTTGTCTGTCTGTCTGTGAAAATCAAAGCAATACATGCATTTACTAATCCAAAAACGGTTATTTCAATTGCAAAAAAACTCTTAATAATTCTACTTTCATGCGAATGAATTCTTTGATATAATTAAACAGATTAATTTCCGTTAACAGCTAATGAAACAATGCTACTCGTGCTTAGATGCAGTTTCCGCTACAACAATATATTAATTGCCTAGGATTACTATTCCATTTATTAGATTAAGCTCTATCTACTGTGGCATGGTCTACTCACAAGAGAATTTTTTGATCCGATTGTCATCTAAAAAGGAGGATGGATGGGATAGGCTGTGAATTAAATACATCGCAAGAATCAAGAATGAGCCCCAAGGTACACATAATACTTTCGAGTTGTTTGTTTCGTGTTTGCCATTCCAGACTAGGGAAGTTTCCATGCATGCATACTTTTTTTTGACGTGCCTCGCTTTGAATCTCAATTGAACAAGTTGCATGGACTCTTATACCACGCGAAACTGGTACAATAGTAATGAAATGATGATAATGATGAACAGACTAGGCTTTCACAATTCACATAAACTACCAGAGAGAGAGAATGCTTTCATGTGAACCATTACTGAAGATTTTTTTCTTTCGCTTGTTATTGTACTGGGCAATGCAACAAGTGCGTTGCATAATAAAATTGTGGTACGGCTGCATAGTAAGTTTTTGTTCAGATGCTTGAATCCAATCCAGTCTAAGAAATTTACCGATGTCTCTCAGAGTATGAGATAAGCTCTTGGTTCAAAGCATGCACGACTGCTCAACTTCTTTTAATTAGCTAATCTGTTGCGTAGCTTGACAATTAGATTATGGTGATTTATTAGAATCCTTTTCAAGATGCTTAATTAATTAAAACGATATAGGAAAAAGGAATTTTTTTCAAAGGTTGGTTCAAGTCAAGAAACAAGAACTTGTACATGGAAAACACAGAAAAAAGGTTATATTTTATCTAAGTTACACTCTCACTCTCCTTCCTATGCAGTGTAGTCTCTTGTCTTGTATAAAATTCGATTTTACATTTGGGAAGGTGAGTGCACATTCATAAGATTTTTTTTAGCCTTACATGGAGACTTTTTGCAAATGAATGCAAATAATTTTCCATGTCTGGTGTAATGGAGTAATGATGACCAAATTGTAAATTTTTGCTTTCTCTTAAAACACATTCCCTCACATTCATAAATCTTTGGGAATGACCGGATAAAGAAGTTGTTTTTACATGCTCTTCTACGTAAAAATTTATTTTTATTGAATAATTTACAAGCCATAATATTTTTTGCTAATGTAAGCGAGTTCATACAACAGCTTGATATATTTGATAGGAGTTGGAGTTGAATTTGGAGAGCGTTGCGAGCTGCAACTTGATCAAAAATGCACTTTAGAGTTTTCTCAAAAAGTGTCACCATGTATGCTCTGATGTCACCTTGGTCATACGCTCGTAATTCTTAAATATTCTTTTAAGAAATCAATTCGAATTCTTGAAAGAATTCTTTTAATGTGCAAATTCGATTCGATTCTTACACATTAAAATACTTAAAAAAATTGAGATTGTTCGAAACTATTAGATGTTCACCACGTGTTGTTGCGTTGTGTGCTCAGATTAGCGAATCTTGTTGACACATGCTACATCATACCTAAAATACGTCGATGATTCAACCCCTGCCAAATTAAACTCGGTCATTTAAGCACATTTCGAAACATATTTTCTCCAAGTTTTGAAACGAAATGGAAAATGAAAAAGAGGAAAGAAATGATTAAGTAAAAAAAACTCCCGTTAAGCTTTGAAAAGGAAATCTATCTGGATGATGATGATGTTGTTAGTAATAATTTTACGTTATCTCGGCAGCAAGTATACATTTTGCTCATTTTGAAAAAAGGTTCACTTTCTTATTACCTGTTGCATTCTATTGCACCGTAAGTATTGAAGTATTGAGATGAGGCAAGGAACAATGAATAAAGTTTTTTTTTCACTGTGACTTGTGGAGTATTCGTTGCGCGTTGGTTCGGTCGCCTCTTGTTGATTTGGATTTGGAAGATTGTAGTGATTGCCATACCCATACCTACCGTCTTTTTAATGGTCTTGTACTCGTTTTCTTTCTGCCTACCTTATTTTCAAGCGCATGGAATGAACATGCAGTACTACATGTTTTCCTGTCATGCCGCTTTATTACAAAACATTCTTTTTTTTCCTGAACCATGACTTCACAGAAGAAGAACCGAACAACTTAGTTGAAGCCTAGAGATGGATGGATGAAAAAGGAGAGAAAAAAAAAGATTCATTCCTTCCTACCTGTTCCCTACCAACCGGCTTCTATCCATACGCATACATTCTACCATGACAAAGCCTTCAAGTCCCAATATACTGAACAATCACTGCAATAATACTTAAAAATATAATAACAGCGAGAATATATACATGCGTTGAAGGTATCTATTCTATCTCTCCATAAAATGTTATACCTAAGTATCTCTATTGAAAACGCTGGTGAAGAGAAAAAGGGCATCATCATTTTATTTTCATCGTGCATTCCATTCCAATCCTTCTAACTTGTTTTTTTTTCATTATGAACAGCAGGATCGAAATCGAAGTTAAGAAAAAAAGATTATCTACATTTTCCATCGTTTTCTAACATCGAAAAACATTGTCAGGATGAGTAGGTACCTCAAACCCCAAAAAAACGCTAGCTTCTTCAGTACTACTAGGGAAGCATGAATAAATAACAAGAAGAACTTCACATGATGATGCTGACGAAAAATGCATGAAAAAAGAGTCAAGCTGAGAGGTGATGGGTGAAGATGAAGGTATGGCTTAATGTGGGAGTAGGTAAGATAAGTTTTTTTTTCGTTAGACAAGAACCCTGCTCTGAGGTGAAGTGAACACTAAGAAAAATATTTCTTTCTATCCTTTCTTTTGACGAAATGGTAAAGTGAGCTTAAGATATGGTGATCTGATCGCAAGGTAGACCATTCTACGCTAAACTCTTTTGGTAGAGCAACAATCAAAGAAGGAAACCAACAATGTTTGATCTTCTCTGGGTATAACTACATAGAGGAAAAGTTGAACAAAGCTCTTGTGTGAAAAATGCTCGATGCTGCTCTTCAACTTAAATTCCATGAAATGAAATGAACGTATGCAAGCATTGTTGTGTTTGGGGTATGCATACTAGCTTTTTTCACCTGAAGTCTTGCTCTCTCTCTCTCTCTCTTTGCCTAACGAAGTGTTTTTTTTCTTAAAGCTGCTAAAATCCCGACATACCTATTCAGTTTAGATGAGCCCACAGACGCAAAATGAGAGGGCCTCCTGTGAACGATCACACTCTGAATTTTGTATCGCATGTACCAAACGTCAGTTGTCAAGTTTATAAGAAAGCGTATGCTTTAGGATAAAACATTTTGCATGGAAACCTTAAAACGATATAATTTTAATTAGTAAAGTGAGAAAATATTTAGAAACGGAATCGTGCTGGATTTTAGATTGTTGTGTGGTTTTGACAGGCGAAATAAAATTAAGTGTATTGCTTTTCCATGAAATCAAGCATCTCATGGGAACCTAAATGTTTTCTCAGGGAAACATGCAAATCTTTAAAAAAAAGTGTGTGTTTGAAATGGAATAAAAAATGAGATGACATGATTATATGGAAAACTGAAATTAAATATATTATTTTGGTAACACCTTCCTGGAACGTTATCTTCGCATGTGAAAATTGTTGAAATTAAGTAAAACGTAAAGTATTAAACGGTTTCCCAGGAAAAAAAGTTTTGTTTTTGTAGAAAGCATTTGAAGGAGAAAAGTTGTAAAGATATTTTATGGTTAGTTAAACAGTGAATCTATGATGGGTTAATTGCACGTGAAATTAGTTTACTAGCTTGTTAACATCTCGTAATTCAGGTAGTTCTTGCTTGGGTAAGGAAGCGGAAAAATAGTGTGCGAAACCGAAACGAACTGGAAGTTAAATAAGTTGTGTATCATATCCAAGTGCGTGTTCTGGTGCTCATCATCACCACCGGATCGGAACAAGGCAAACAATGTATTCTCTCAATTATTTTGGTGGATTTGGCTGAAATTCAAAACATAAAAGATTTTTATTGTAGGTGAAAAGTGTTGCTGATCATGTAAAGAATGAATTAGTGAAAGAAGAATATTTTGCGGAAATTTTAGTTTTTAGCGATTCGTCGTCATGACAATAATTAGCTTTAGAATTGTGTAAAAAAGTGTAGCTCAATTAACGCCGGATGATGCATCATGTAAAGATTTTAGAAAATTTCTTGCCAAAAAGCGTAAGTACAATAAGAACTCGACATCATTGGAGGGAGAGCACGTGTACGGTGTCAAGAAGGCGAGGAGGATCAGGAGCAACGACACAGTGAAGTTGTTGTTGCTTCTCTCGTGAAGCGTAACTCAGAAAGATTCGGTAGTGGAAGGACGCGGAGGGAGAATGATGATGCAGCGTTGCTTGGCTCGTCTTTCAGTTGCTTCAGTGAGCTCAGTAATCCTCCTAATCCATGTTTTTCTACTCGTCGGAAATGGAGAGAGTGTCAAGGATCGTCTTTCTAGGAGAACCTCCTCCGCTAGGAATGTGGATATGCGGGTGGAGTTTGAAGTGGAGGAAGGTCTTCCTGGAGGGACCTTCGTAGGTAGAATCCCAACGAGACCGGGATACACTTACAGGTTTAACGAAAATGTGGATAAGTTTGTCTTGAATGGAACAACAGGAGAGATAAGAACGACGAGGGAGATTGATAGGGAAGCTCTGCAGAATGATCGATTCGACCTGGTCGTTTTGTCCAGCCAACCTACGTATCCTATTGAAGTCCGTATTGTTATCAAGGATATAAATGATCACGCTCCAAAATTTCCCGAGGCGGAGGTGACTGCCTCGTTTCCGGAGAGTGCTAGTGCCGGAACTAGGGTGTTTCTGGATACCGCAGAAGATCCTGATGCGGGAGATAATGGTGTCACGACGAATTACAGGATTTGTGATGGCAACGAGGAAGAACACTTCCGACTAGTAGTCACTACGAATCCCAGTGGGGAAGCACCCTTCCTTCATTTGGAAACAACTGGAAAGCTAGATAGGGAGACGAAGCCATTTTACCGCCTGAACATTTCAGCGCAGGATGGAGGCTCACCGCCCAAACAGGGTTTTGTCATAGTTAACGTGTCGGTGAATGACGTGAATGACTTCCAGCCAGTGTTTAGTCATAGTCAGTACTCGGTGTCGTTGAATGAGAGTGTCCCAGTGGGTAGCTTTGTTCTCCAAGTCACCGCAACCGATAATGACGAAGGTATGAATGCGAAGGTGACCTACTATCTATCCGAGTCTGAGACACAATTTGCAATAGACCCAGAAACTGGCGTGATAACCACAATGCAAGAGCTCAACTGTCAACAAAACTGTCCTCAGGGTGAGCAACGTAACTGCCCAAAAAGTTGCGTGTTCACAGTCTTCGCCAGAGACCACGGGATACCTCGTCAAGATGGGAGGACCTATGTTACTGTCAATCTTGTAGAGTCGAATCACGCTCCTGTCATAAAATTCCGTTACTTTCCACCCACCGCTAGTGTCGCGAGTGTACTCGAAACTGCACAGAATGGGAGTGTTGTCGCAGCCATATCAGTGGTAGATTTGGATGAAGGGCCCGACGGGGAAACCACTGTAGAAATAGTTTCCGGCAATGAGCTCCAACATTTCAGACTCGAGTCGACACCCTCTTTTCAACTTATTCGGACTAATGTGCTGTTGGACCGTGAAAAAATCCAACCCAACCTGGGCGCGTATAATTTGACAATCACCGCCATAGATAATGGCTCTCCTCCTTGTAGCTCAACAGCTTACCTCATCATCGAGGTCAATGATAATAAAGATGCGGAGATCTCCTTTGCCAAAACAGAATATTCTGCTGTACTTCGTGAGACAGTACCAGTAGGTTCCTACGTCGCCTCCATCACTGCTACAGATGAACATGTATCAACCAAGTCACAAGTAATCTACTCGATCGTGTCCGGAAACGAGAAAATGTGGTTTAACATTGACCCCAACACAGGTCTGCTTACTACTCGTGCTTCACTAGATCGAGAGCAACAGGGCACCGTCCGGCTTAAAATATCTGCGAGGGACGGTGGACCATATCCGAAATGGGCCCACGCGCAAATTAAAATTACCATTTTGGATGAGAACGATGAACAACCTCAGTTTAGCAATGAGAAGGTATCCGTCACACTTGCGGAGGATGTTGCTCCAGGCACAGTAATAACCACCTTGACCGCCACTGATCACGATCAAGGCACTAATGGCTCAGTCATATACAGCATAAGTCCCATCACCAGAGCAAAATATCCTGACATGTTCCATATTGACTCCAGCTCCGGCAAACTCACAAATATGAGACGATTTGATAGAGAAATGTTGGGAAAGTACAGCATCCACGTTATTGCGAAAGATCAAGGGACACCAGCGTTGAGCTCCACTGCCTCCGTCGAATTGACGATTTCCGACGTGGATGACAACCAAGCCAAGTTCTATCCTTT